>VWZP01002147.1:0-52912 GCA_013396995.1 Dicaeum eximium | reverse complement strand
CCAGGAGCAGCCCCCTCGGTACGGCCCGGGGACAGCCCCCTCGGTACAGCCCCAGGACAGCCCCATCGGTACGGCCCGGGGACAGCCCCCTCGGTACAGCCCCAGGACAGCCCCCTCGGTACCGCTGCCGGCGACAGCCCCCTCGGTACAGCCCCAGGGCAGCCCCGGCTCCGAGCGGGCTTGTCGGGCCCCGGCCGCGAAGGGCGGAAAGGAAGGCGGGCACAGGGAAACGGGCAGAGGGCAGCTGAGCCGGTACAGACACCATGGATGTGTAGCCACACACTTAGCAAAATGCACCGTCAGATTGCTCGGCTTCTTAGTCATAGAATCATAGACTGTTAAGCGTTTGGGAGGGACCTTAAAAATTATCTAGTCCTAATCTCACTAGCCATGGGCAGGGACACTTCCCCTAGACCAGGTTGCTCAAACCCTTGTCCAAACTGGTCTTGAACACTGTCATGGTTGGGCATCCACAATTTCCCTGAGCAACCTGTTCCAGTATCTCACCATGCTCACAGCAAATAATTTTTTCCTAAAGTAAAGAATTCCTTCCTATTATTTTTCAGTAACATGTTTATGTAACATGTAGAGAGACAAAATCTTACTTGATTCTGACATAAAAACGTACTTGATTCTCAGATTATACATTGCAATATATTTAATTGTAGTATTTTCTGTCTTACCATTCATTGTAGTAATTGTCGTTGACCCTCCTACTGATTAATGCACATGTGGTAACCTTGTTCATCTGCTCCCCAGAGAGGGTCTTCCTAAAAAACAAGCAGGAGTACAATCTGGGCTATAAGCATATGCACACAGTGGGTGAAAAGGATTGCTTTTCCACCAAAAAGATGATGAAATTCTCAATATGAAACTCATTTGAGGTTCCACATATATGTCTGCTTATAGGACTTAAGGAGCTTGCAGAAGTTTTACTTTCAGCAATCATATTTTTTGGCAAAGATTCCCTTTACATTTATGCTGTCTACTGTCCTGGTTTCAGCTGGGATACAGCTAATTTTCCCATGACACCTATAAAGGGTCCCAATTTCTAACTGTAAATATTAAATACTGTCTCAAAAATAATTAAGAGAAAATGTGCCTTAATGTGTAGAGCAGAGAGCATAGCACCAGTAACAGGAAAGGTGATGCATTCATCTGGACCTCAAAGAGGAAAGAGGACACCGGTAAGTACTGACGCACTGATTGTTGTATATCCAAAGAGTCATGATTACTAATTTATTAACCTGGCATCAGAATTAGATCCATTACTTATGTAGAGCTCCAAGCACTGCTCTGCCAAAAAGATGATACCATCCTTCCCTGGCAGGGACAAGGCATCTATAATTCAGAGACGTGAGATAGTTGCAGCTGAAAAAAAAATGCCTGAAATTCCTGTAATAAAAATTCAGTGCTTTTAAAATATCTTCTAAGCACTAGCATCTACCTTCCTGCCACAAAAGATCAGGAAGAATTCTGGACCTTTCCCTACTGCTCCAAGACTATTAAAAATTTAAAATCACATATTTTAATCACACAGATTTGCTCTTCCATTCAGTAGGGCTCAGGACATCTGAGACTGTGGGCTTCTCCTGTGAGCCACCCCTGGCACGTGTGGGGTGGAAATTTCCCACATACATTCGCAGAGCTGTTGTAGCAGTAGTAAGAGTAAGGAGAAGCTGTGCAGCAGCACTGCCATTGCCATAGTAACTCAGCTCCAGAGCTGCTGCTGCTGCTGCTGATTCAATTGTCGAAGCCTCTTTTATCTTTTTCCATTTCAAGCTCAAATTTTTGCCTTGCTAAGAAACAAGATATGAGAAGTGAAGTCTTCAGGCTGCCTCAGGATTCATAATGGGATGCGATTCCTTTTGATCTTCTCTTCTCTTGGCATAGAGATTTATAGCCTTATCGTAAATCATAAAACAATCATTAACCTTCAAGAAAACATTTTTTTCCCCTTACAGTCATGTATGTCTTATAAATATTGAGGAATTAAGTCACTTTTCAGTAATTGATGAATTAATTAACTTTTAAGTCACTTATTAAAGTATTTTTGCTTTGTACTAGTTAATAATCAGTACTGGGAGGAACTCATATTTGATATGAACATGTGATATCACTCTTATTCCTCTCATGTCTTTTACAAATCGGCAAGATCTCTGCACTACCTAGAAAACTAATTTTATAGAAGAAATCTCTAACTGAAGAAATCTGTTTGCTGGAAAGAAAAAACGTTATGCATTCATAAGGGCCTCCGAAAACCTGCAGAACACAGTGTCTTCTTAGTCTTTCCTTGCTTTACTCCCTCTTGAAAAATAACAGCTCTCCAGGAGGCTGCAGAGGGCTGCAGATTCAGCAGAAGCTCCGGGACTCCAGGAGCTGCTGGGGGAAGCTGGGCGCTGTGCCCGGCCCTGGGGTTAGACCTTACGTGTTCCTGCGGGGGGAACAAGGTACAAGAGGCAGCTTTTATTCCAGGCTTTGCTACCAACTTCTTCATTCTGGTAAAGTGCTCTTCCAGAAGAAGGTTGTGGGGGAGAGAAGATGCAGTGAAATACAGAGGATCACAGAGTGCGTTTTGCTGCTGCCTCTGAGTTTTCTCAGTGGGAGGGGGAATGGGATTCTAATTCAGCAGAGTTTTGCTGGCCAGCAGTTAGCTGTGACCATTAGCACAGTCACAAGGAACTCATTGCATTGACACTTCTACATCTGAACTGCTGAGAGAAAAGCTTCACCTGATGTTTTTGCAAAGCTTTCTGTGGAATTTGTTTTTCTGTTTATTTGTTCCATCTGATGGCACATTGTTTCGAGATATCCGCAAATGCTCTTTCCCAGTTTGCTTTCTTGCAGTGTAATAGCTTTGCTCGTGAGCTGCCAGAATAGCAGCAGGAAAGCAGTACAGTAAAAGTCTCAATACCCTAATTAAGTGCCCAAATACCTCAGTTCAGAATTGGGCACTTCAGAAGAATAAGCAGAAACCATAACATACTCAGGAGTGAATCACCTAGAGCTCAGCAGTATGTACAAGAGTGCCTTTGCACCATTCCACACAAGTGGTTTATTCATGCTGCCAGCAGAGACCAAGTCTCACCTGCAACCTTCTCTGTGGTACAGCCTTTAATGTTTCTTTCTGTTTCATGAATTTTCCTTTTCTCTGTAGTAGCTCAGCTTCAGCAAGAAGGCTTCAACTCCTCACGTTTGTTTTGACCAGTCCTTCAGAATGGAAGCAAGCAGGACTTGCAGGAAGTCAGAGACAGTAGTCATCCCATATGGCAAAAAAGTGGAACTTTTTTGTTTGTTTGTTTCGGTTTTTTGTTTTTATTGGGTATTTTGTTTTTTATTTGTTTGTTTGTTTGTTTTTGGAATGTCTGTGTGTGTGTGTGTGTGTAATAACTAAAATAATTAAAAGGCTGAACAAGGATTCCTGTCTTATGGGAATTCTTACTCAACAGTTACCTCGTGCACCTTTGCTATTTTTATGCTCTCACCATTTGGTAGTTGCATATACTTGCAAAGTTTGACATTGTGGAGAAGTGAATGCTTCCACACTCAAATCATCACCCAAAGAATGCTGGTCCAAAACCAGTCTGGCTCATTGCTCACATCAGGACTGTTTCAAATTTTTTATAATACTGAAAGTACTTGTGGACATTTGGGCTGGAAACCAAAGACACATTTTGTGATTTTTGTTCATTAGGGTTAGATGGCTTTCTCGCAAAGTTATTTTGAATTGGAGAGTTTTGGTGCCTAAATCTCTATAAATTCAATTTAATGGGTCTGAGTTTTTCTTTTATGTTTTGGCACTGGGCTTTCACAGGTTGACAAAGTGCAGGCAATACCTGTACTGGCCATAGGCCATGTTTTGGTTTTGAATTACATCATCCTCTGAGGTCAGTGATGAATGAGGCAGAGGGCAGAGCTGGGCTCTGTGATCCCAAGACTATATGATTTCATTAATGCAGGCACATAGCTGATAATGCTTCTGTTGGTGACTTAGAAAGCATCTGTACTTTGCCAGCTGAGACAAGTTTGCTTATCAAATGTGTCAATCCTGTTTTTCTATTCAGATGAGTTGTATAATATCAGCAGATCTCACTCAAACACTTCACAAAGGCTAAAAAGAAAACCAGCTGGAGCTAACCATTTTCATAGCAATAGTTTACATTAGAGGTCAGCAGAGATTACCTGGAAAAATTCTTTCATCTTCTTTCAGAAATACTAGAAAATGAGAGAAAGATGAGAGGACTATGAATATCATTATAAGACAGAGAAAGCAGAAAAGGGGAAGGATTGCTTCACATTGGTCTTGGGCAAAATAATAGAATAATTAATTTGGGACTCTGACAACACAAATCATAGGTTAAAAATATAAGTAACAGGTATCAGGGCATCTTTATAGGAAACATATCTTGTAAGAAAGGCACATTGGAGTGAATAGTGACATTTTAAAACTTACAGCCAAATTAAAAGAAAAAACATGTAGGACAAATAATAAAAGCTCTGCCAACAGGAGGGGAAACTGTTTTGGAAAGCAAATTTGAGAAAAATACTTCGAGCCCTTAGTAGCCAATATCTCAAGATGAGTTCTTAGGCTGTGGTTAAGAGAACTAATGCAGAAGAAGTGGAATATTTAGCTGAGATAGGGGAGGGATCCTGCCTGTGTACACAGTGTAAGATGCCTGCTGGAACAGTGTGTTCAGTGCTGTTGGGAAAGAGTTCAAGGGAAATACTACTTACTGCAAGACATTTATTTAATCTGACTTCTGATAAGAGCTGTGTGATCTGTTTGTACTAGACAGATCTCTGTCAGTACTGCTCAGTGAAATGCAAGCCAGAAAGCAACCTAAAGCACTGTGCACTCTCAGATGTTTGGGGAGCAGCCTATATATGTAGAAAGGACTTGGGCTGACTTGTCTGACTTCAGGCATCTGAAGTTACTGTGTGAAATTATGAGATATAGGGAGGCAGAGGCATAGCAAGCAGGCACATCTGTGCCTGTGCCCACACTGGAGATGGAGGTGAAAGGAAGGATCTGTGGCCAGCAGCTGTCTGGATTTAAGCTTCTCTCCCCAGGGATCCCAGAGCTCTGCCAAAACTCATGACTCAGCTCTGCATCTAAACAGTTTGGTAAATATGTGAAATTTGGGTTAAAGTGCAGATTTGGTCTGCTTTTGAAATAGTGCAAACCCATTAATCTATCTAGAAATGATTGCCATTACTTACAGTAACAGGCACTCCCATCCAAGTCTGTTAGTTTGTAGATGTGAGGTCTAAGTGGCACAGAAATATTCTGTGTTTTAGACTTCAGCTGTGCCTGAGCTGTAACAGAACAAAATCTGCTATTGCTACATAAGTCCAGTTTTTCTATTTTGTAAAATTGTTGTAAATAGCAGGACATGTATTTTGATAATCTCTGAGAAGAGATTCCAGTGTAAAAGATTAGGAGTGGCCTTGTTATGATTCCTAAAATCCAACCATCTAAGCTCAATAATGGTATCCTACTGCAACATATGGCTTTTTTATATAATGTAAATTCTGTACAGATTTGCAGTAAAGCTTGGGATGCAGCTGTGGTGAGGTCCTGAAAAAGATGATGGTGTGCAGCTATTTCTGGTAGATGAGTCCTGGTGTAATCTTCAACCTTAATTGGTTTAGGTTTTGGTATGATATTGCTGAAACCTGAATACTCAGGGGAATACTCAGGGGAAACAGATTGGTCAGAGACACACACAATGGCTATTACCTCATTTTGAAAGCTTTTATGCTTTGGGGCAAATGTTCACTTTTATCTTGGCTCAGTGGTATCAGACAAGCATTATTTAAGCTGGAGGATACGGACTTGGTGAATCTGAGAGACATTTTTTATATTAAGTCTGAATAAGTGAGAAAGTAAGTAGTGGTGGTATTCAGCAGTTAATTAATTCTGAGTGCTGCATCTCCTAGGGCTATCAAGGAAATTATTTTAGTATCTTGCTTTATTTTCCTCAGTACCTTATGTGTGAAATGATGAGATATAGAGAGGCTTATAGTATATAGCACCTGCATCCCAGAGTGGACAGAAAAAGCATTTGATTGGAAATCTGAAGTCCAACTTCGATATTTTTAGTTCTATCTGGAAGCAAGTGTCATTTGTGAAAGGATTTTTATGACCCCAAAACAAGTGTCTGAGAAGTGTCTGCTCATTTACCTTGCAGACCTAACTGGATTTCTATGTTCTGATGAGTAAAAACTTTATTTCTGATCTACTTTTATTCTGTTCTTAGTGTGCAGGTAGAGAAGAGTTTGATTTTGAATCCTCTTCACTGTGGGAAAAGCAAAGGAATCAGTGAAATGTGTGTATCAGAAAGTTTCCCAGGAATTGAAGCACACTCTTGCAGAGCTCTTAAGGTGAGCTCAAAATTACTTGAAGACATTTAATATGTTTAAAAGTATGAAGTCTCACTGACCTGGTGTCTAGCATGGTTCTTAAGAGCTCTCTCCTTTGAATCAAAGCAATGCCTTGCCATTTGCCACATGCTTCTGCCAAAATGTAATGATTGGAACCAGTACGAATTTCATCAGTTTGTAAAAACACTCACTCAGGAGTGAAAGGTAGAATGAGATACCATGATGGTGTAGAGGGAGATGGCACCTAGAATGTCCCCACAGGCTCCTCTGTATGAGCCAGAAAGCTCTGCAGGTGCTGTGGCCCAGTGGGATGTGATACAGGAGGTGACAAGCAGTTCTAAGTCCCTGGGAGCAAACACAATGGGGAAAGGATGTCCAGGGTGCACATGTGATCTGGGGCACTGCTGGTCAAATAATAATATGATTTCCCATGTTCCATACATGAAGCATGAATCCATTTCAACTGCAGCCAAAGTAAGAAAACCAGCACAAACTGTACATAATTGCCAATGTCAGTAGCTGTCCAGCTTCAGGGAAGAGCAGAAGCTGTATTAGCAGAGCATTGTAATTTGAGCTCAGGATAACTAATTTGAATTTAACCATATTTCAAAGGGAACAGCAGAAGAATGGTCTAAGCAAAAGCTTTTTACCTTGGTCCTTTTAAATGGCAAAAATATGAACAATAATTCCCCCATCCCACCACCATTAAGTAGACTTTAAAAACTAAGAATCTTGCAAAGTCTTTTATCCTAATCTTCTTATTAGGCATTCTGCTAGTCCTTTCAGGGTTGCTTTAATATTAAGATTTGGGATATGTGTTAATTTCTCGGTACTGAGGTTCAGTGTTGAACAAATAGGAATTTATTTATATGTGTATTCATCTGTAAACTAGCTAATGAAAATTTTAATAGCTCAGAAGAGGAACCAGAAATATGTTTTTTATTTATTCAACTGATGTTATAGTATTTATATTTTGATCTTATTGTTAGAGCCTGGTCTTGCTTCTATCAACTTCACAGTATTGATGTATATAAGCCAAGGAGCATAACACAGTTACTCTCTTCCTCCTGCCCTTGTTCCTTTCTGTCTTCACTGACATTCTTGGCTAGACACTTACCCAGCAGTGTTGTCCACATGGGCACTCTCTGAGAAGGTTTGCAGGTTGAATTGTTAACAAGGACAAGGCCTTTTTATCTATTTTTTCAATCTATTTCAATGTGATCTTGAACAGGGCCCTGAAATGCTACTTCATATAAATAATAGATGGTAATATTATTAGGAATAAGTGGTTAAGCTTAATGACTTCAACATCAGAAAGATTATTGGGATGCCATTTGGGTTAGAAATTCTTAAATAGTCATTTGGAATGATTGCTAAATGGATTAAAAATCACTGGTGTAAAGGTTTTGGAGCAGTGTGTTTGTAGTTCACAAATTACACTAACCTGTGTATGTTCCTGACAAGTAATTTCTGCTTGATAACAGCTGCCCACATAACATGTGAATAAGGTATGTTGTTACCATCCTCTCATTCCCTTTCAATAAGACAAGTGTGCTATCTGGGACATTTAAAAGGCAAAAGCCTATTTTTTTTTTCCCTTTTTTTTTTTCTTTTCTTTTTTTAAATCTAGGCATCTACTTTAGACAATGGCAATATCACATTTTCACATTTTCAATAAATAACAGTGAGACTGCTTTGATTCAAAGTCTTGTGAAGTTTCTGAAAACACTGAATACATGAAGGGGATAAATAAGAGTGCCCCACTTTAAAGAAAATATGTATGTTTGTAGGGCTGCTGAAGATTTTTAATATTTATAAATATCAAGAAGAAGAAATGAGACTTTTAATCTTAATTTTGCATCCGTTTCGATAGCTTTATTTACACTCTAGGTTTATAATTTTATTTCATTTTTCTCTGAAAGAAGACAAGATAAACATGAAAATATTTCCTGCTGATAAGGAATTGTTGACTGTGTCAAATATACTGTTGATTTATAGTGTGGTCATTGAGCTGAAAGAACTGAATGCAGTCTGAGCCATGAATTATGGCAGGACTACCTCAGCCCCCCTCACCTATTTGTTGAGACTCAGCAGTGTTGTGCAGGCAGTGCCCTTCCCCTGGAGGGGGCCCTTGGCTGCAGTGGAGTGATGGCAGAGCTCCTGCTGGGATGTGTCTTGGCTCTCTCTGTGCTGTTCCGAGCTGGCTGGAGGCGCCCAGCTGCCGATCCCCAGCTGCACACGGCTGGCACCCAGCCCCTGGCTCCATTTAATTGCTAATTGCAGCAAATGCCTCCCAGAACCGAGTGCAGGGGTGTCTCTGTAAGTGCAGGGACAGGAAGGAATCGCGTCAGGGCTGATTCCATATCCCATTCCCCCTGGGAGCTGCCCTGGTACAGTGCCACCTGGCACCAGTGGATTTCAGCATTCCCTGCTGCAGCACAAAACAGTGTTGGGCAAGCTTTAGTTCAGGGAAGAGAAGGGATTGGGCTCAAATATTTCTGAAATATGATTCAAACCCACAGTGCCTGTATACTCATAATTGCAGCACAGCTGAAAGGTTTGGTTCTGCACTGTAGTTCCTACCAGAGGTAAGGCCTAAGCTTTGAAATCACTACTGAGGGATTGCTGTAGATGCTAAGAGGGATTTGAATTAATACAGTTATTGCACACTCATTGGTGATAGGAGTTTCAGAAGATTCAAAATCCTTGTTAGTAAAAACATTTGTTATTAAAAATCACCTATTCTATGCATAGTTTTTCTGTTTTCCTTGTACTTTGTTCTCTTAATCTAGATGTCACGTGGTCAGTGGGCCTTCTAAATTATTTGGAGGGTAACCAGTGCAAATTCAGACTTTCAAAAGTGTAATTTTTCCTTTGAAAAGTGTATAGAAGGTATTTAAGTATGGTAAATGGTAGATTCCATTACTATTCCATACACCTCTTATTTTTGCTTGTCATTTTCATTTTAATATAGATAGATATTTTATAAGTCATTATAGAAGACTGTCATTACTGTTAACTGTGGGTTTGAATTGAGTTTAAGTAGTCAAGAGCACCCACTCAACCCACTCAAAACATTAGTTTTGAGTTTTCATGAAAGGCAGATTTAACCCACATCAACTCACAATTCCACAGATGCAGGACTTTGATGCAAGGAGGATGCCATTCTGCTCGTGGCAAGTCTGCAGGATCTGCCCTCAGATCAGTTTTAAAATTGTATCACTGCTGTAAATAACATAAAATCTTCATAAATAATATTTAAATAACACCCAGTGTTACTTTTTGTGGTATCAGTAGAGTTAAAAGAAACATACTTTGAGCCTGGACTCAAGAGAGAACTTGTGACAAAATGAAATACAGCCTGCTGAAACCTACTGTAAGCAAATACCACAAGCTGTGCCAAACAATTATGTTCGTTTCACATTAAAAGTAATACCAAACAGAAAGTGAGGGCTTACATATTCATGTCACCATTGCTTTTAAGTAGTACACCCATGAATAAGGCTAGCAATCATCTGGCAAAAAAAGGCCATTAAACCAAAAACTGTTTATACAAATATCCAAGACAGAAATTAGTTTTAAAGACTTGTTTTTTAATAAGGAAGAAATGGATTCGAGGAGCAGATCTGCTTTCTGATACTATTTAGGAATATTAGAAACACTGCTGTTATTTAAGAATTTGGTTTTCATTACAGTTGAAACATGAGCTGCTCCTCTGATCCTGTATACATACAGACTATTTTTACTTTTCATTGTGAGAAGTTATGGTGTAATATCTGCTTTTTGCAACAAAGCAGCAAAGAGGAGATTAGTGTTCAATTCATGCCTGGTACATGGCAACACTTTTGAGTTTATAAATGGATTTTGGTGGACACCACTGAAGTGGTGAGGTTATACCTGCTTCAAACATCCGGTGAAGGACTCGTGTCAAACCCAACAACTTGTGGTGTATTCTTGTCCAAGGATACCAAGATTTTTGTGCTGTTGATTGGTGTGGGATCTGATGCTCCTGCCCCAGGAACATGATGCAATTTCTCATCAGATACTGCAATGCTTTTGCAAACAGTCTGTATCTGTGACCTGAGCTTGACCTCCAGAGAAACTCCCTTCTCCAGGGCAGCAGATGAAAGTGGATGTGGCTGGAGAATACAGAGCTTCTTCATGAGGGGGCATTTTATCTTTAGAGGTTGCCAGAACATGCTAACAATTTTGATTTCAGAGCTGAGTTCAACTTTTTTTTTTTAAAGAATCCCTTGTTTTTGCCAACTGGGAATCTTCACAAATAGGTTTAGCAATGCTTCAACAGAAATACAGAAATGCTTCAACAGGTACTTGTAGGTTTTATATCTATATTTTTCGAAAGTTTGTATATTGGTTTATTTGTTGCCCGAAATATGTATTGGAAGGCACTTTTCCCTCAGACCTCACAAAATTTCCTTCTCACAGTCTATCATGAATCAAAATTATCTGCATATCACTAATCCTACACAGTCTAATCTCACCAAAATTACTGGTTTTGGCTATATTTTTTTGTATCATTTGGCAAATAATTCAGCACATTTTCAGGGTTCCCTAATTCATCTTCTTCCAAGTACTGTACAATTTCTACTTCCATCTTCTGTGTGCTTCAATATGTAAGAAATATTAGTTCAGAAGTTTGATGTTTGTTTTAATCTAAGATAAGAACATTTAGGGATTTCAGAAGTTAGATTTGTTGTGCTTTGTAAGGTGGTAACATTCACTGACAGGCCCACTTTCAGTGACAGGCAACTAATAACATCAGCAGAGGTGGTGTTACTTCTTTCTTCTTCAATTAGAATCTCGTGTTCTGTAGACACAGGGAGAATAATTACATCTCTTGCTGGTTTTGTATAGTAATGTGTCACAAATGCTGTTCATACTCCTGGCTTTTTCACAGTTCTTAGATGATGGGATACCTTTTCTAATTTTTCGTAAGGATCACTTACGTCTGCTTTTATTGAAGACATTGTGGGTTTTTCTCCAGCTTCTTGTTAGAAGCCACTGCTCAGTTCCAAATAGGACTAGAAAAAATATTAACAGTATGAAGTCATACTTGGAATTTTTCCCACTCAGAAAATGCTTTTAGATTAAGAGTGCAACCTCATTCAATATTTAAAATAATGGCAATACTGAATAAACCTGAATTCTGTCCTATGGAGTGAAGAAGTTAAATGGTACCTTACTCCTCAGAGTAATTAGGACGTTTGCATGGAAGTTGGTTTAGTGTTTCAAATAACACAATTCCTTTATCATCATCCTGCAGTTTCTGGATCTTGACAAGTATAATTGTCTCTGTAATAATTATAAATGCATTTGGAATGTTCTAAGTGGTAAAATGGCATCTTATTCTGTTGCTGCTTATGGGAGTGTTGGAGCAGCATGGAGAAGCCTTGATTCTGCAGAGGCAGTGGTGTGCATGTACCTCCCTCAGGCTGTGTAGAGGCTCAGGTTGTGCTTGTCTGGTGACACTCAGATTTTTTGTTGCTGAATGTCACAAATCAGGTTCCTTCCTACCATCAGTCTGTATGTGGTTTGATTTTCTCCTGAGTTGAGTATATCAAATAATAAATATGTTGTCTAGATGGTAATAGAAGTTATTCTAGGAGTAAGAATTTCAACTATACCTATATTGATTCTGGTAAATACATGTCTAACTTGCTCTTAGAAGTCTCCAGCCTCTAATCTTTACTTGGTGTTTGAACTTTCTGTGCTAAAATGTTAAAGCCATTACTTCTTGTCCTGGCCTCCACAGCCATGAAGAACAGAGTGTGCTGTTTTTAGCAACTTCTTCTGCCCATGAATATTGCCCCTTGCTTATCTTAGTTCCTCCTTATTCTGTTCAGGGCATGATTCCTTCATCTATTTTCATTTATTCTGTTTAAAACAATCATTGTATTGTATTCAGACGATATAAATTGTTAGGATTATTATAAATTTTAACCATTCTTCAAAGCTCTGACGGTCCCATTCAGCTTGGAGTTGTTGGCACATTAACAAAATAGTCCTTATTTCATTATGCAGGCCATTAATGGAACTGTTTGCCAGGCCCAGGATGGAGCCCTGAGGACCCAACTGAAATACATGTTGCCATTTTACAATGAACCATTGATAATTGTACTCCTGGTATTATTTTGTGAAACCAGTTGGTTTCACATATAGTAAAAGATAGTTCCATCTCTATCACATGGCCGTAGTTTGCTTTGAGAATGCACTGTCAGTACTGTCACAAGTACTAAAATCAAAATATATTACTTCAGCTGTTTCTCTCTTACCCACATGCCTGTGACCCTGTCACAAAAGAATTTATATTGGCTTGGCATAATTTATTCTTAACTAATCCACACTGATTCTTAGTCATCTCCTTCTCTGCTGGATGCTTACAGAATGTTTGTAGAAAAATGATCACTTTGGTTCAGACTGGGAGCGGGGAGGAATTGAGACCATCACCATGGGTGGCTGTCAGCTGAGTGTCAGTGGATAACACCAGAATAAAACCTACCTCTTTAGATTCTTCACCCTAGCTGCCCTCCAGGCTGCAGCAAGGATCCTTGCAGCCTGGGAGTCAGTGACAGGCTGTGTCTGTGCCAGCCAGCCCTGGTGCCAGGGGCTGCTTCCTGGCACATTCCTTTGACCCCTTGGGATGCAGCTTCATTCTTCTTAACCTCTTGCATCCCTGTTCAAAACTGAAATCTATCACAGTTCTCACCAGTGGTAAGCACCTGATTGGCAAGTGATCTTTTTAGTGAAATGAAACTTGGCAGCATGATTTGTTCATACTCATTGAATGGTAGACCAGCAGTTCAAGTTTTTCTCTTATGATTGAAGTCCTCCAAATGTCTATTGCATCAATTTTCTTTTTCCCTTGTATGAGAGCAATAATTTTGTCTTGAAGTTAAAATCTGTTATCTGATAGCCCTTTTAGAGTGAATTTTATTTAAGTGTTGGCTCAAGTGCTTATTTTCACTAAAATGTGACACCTTGATAGCTGTATTCATCTCGCTACATTTTAAAATGATGTCTGGTAGTATTTTTTTCCAGAAACTAAACATGTTGAACATGAGAACAAATAACATAAACCTCTATATATTTGCATGCAATATGTATAATATAATAAATGTATTTATCTAGGAATAAACTTCATATGTGTGCCTTTTAAAAATAAAATAATCATCAAAATCAATTTAATTAGGTTGTTTAATTATCCCATACCTCCAGCACAGAAAAAATGAGACAGTGCCCAGATGTTGCTGGCACATTCCCTGAATGCTCCTGCAAGCAAGTTGTAGCACTTCCAGGCAGGGCCTTCTGGGGGAAGGATGTTTGCATGTCCTGTAGACTCAGGCATGAGGGTAGAAAAGGTGCCTTAGGAAGATTGTAGTCATTGTTCCATTCCCAGAGCTGTACACTAAAAAGGTGGCTTTGCTGTCTCTTTTCTTCCCTTTTGTGACTGAACCAAGATTTCTATTTATTCCTCCAGTTAGGAGTTTGTTCTGCCAACTTGATGCAGACCAGGTGACCTAAGTTTCTTCATTTGAAAACCCACATGCATTTAAAAATAAGCAAGGATAATTTCAAAAGCAAAACCAAACCAAAACAAAATAAAAAGTCAGGTGAACTTTGGAAAACACTTTTCTGTAAGTGATAGAGTAAATTATTAATTCCAGAAAAAAATAATTATGCAGTTAACAATAATAACATAGCAAAGAATTCTCTTGTTTGCTTTCATGGATATCACACAAAGGTGTTTCTGCTATTAAGGCTGGAGGACACACATGGCTTCTGCAAATAATTAAAGCAAGGGAGAATGGAGCTAATAGGCTCTCTGTGCTTGTCATAAATAGTTATTAGCCTGGATGTTTTGTCTGGCTGAGTGTAATGCTATCTTTCTTGCTTTTATTCTTTAATTACTGCTGCCGTTTGTCAATATATGAGGATAGGGGATCATAGTAACATTTATAAAAGTAGGAACACCATGTACTAGTGTACATGCATCTAAAAATATCAGAAACATTCTAATTTAAAAGGTGAGATTAGTGCACAATTTTATCTAGATACTTCCCATTCCAGGAGACTTCTGTTCCCTAATTCTGGGCTGCAGGCTAAGAAAATTAATACATTTGGGTTTTTTGCAACTTGGACAAACTATTTGATGGATAAGCAGCTTGCTGGATGGCCACAGCTTTAAACTAAAAGAGAGTAGGCTTAGATTGGACATAAGGAAGAAGTTCTTCACTGTGGGGGTGGTGAGGGGCTGGCACAGGTTGCACAGAGAAGCTGTGGATGCCCCATCCCTGGATGTGTTCAAGGCCAGGCTGCATGGGGCATCCACAGTCCAGAGGCAGCCTGGTCTAGTGGACAGTGTCCCTGCCCATGGCAGGAGGGAGGGTTAGATGGCCTTTAAAATGATGATAGATTTTCCAAACCAAATGATTCTATTATTCTGTGGTTCTGTGATTTTATACAGAACCTTTAAACTGGTGCATAGGTGAGATGTAAATTCAGATTCAACATTAGAGGATGTTAAATCTTTTTCAGGTAACAGGCAAATCTGTCTAAACAAAATTCCAGACCTGAAAAGACATGGGTATGATTTGTCTGCACTTGTAATATGCCATTTGAAAGGGATAGAGTGGATACCAAGAAGCTTCAGTTAGCAAGGAACAAATTAAAGAAATAACAGAAAACATAATAACTGTAATTAATGGACTTCGGTTTGCATTTTGGGGAACGAAGCTACCCAGGGAGCTTTTTGCAGACTGTGTTCTCCGGCACCCTCTCCTGGCTGGCTCGAGAGTGGCAATACGGCCTTGGAAAAAAAAGTGCCAGGTCTTCTGGGGAGGCAGAAGATGACAGACTACACCTATATTTAATGGGAAGCTAAAGTGGAAATGAAGTGGATGAGAGAAAAAAAAAATTTTTTTCTCTATTTTCTGTACGTACCATGAGCCTATCTGCAGGATTGAAGAGGGGTTGTGTTTGTCATAAAATATGATTTATTTGGGAAATGAAATCAGGCATTCTCACATGCTCAGATACAGACCCAGACCAGCCACAGCGCTGGCGCTGCAGAAAAGTCTCTCCAGTAGGTACAAGCACGTCCACCTCCCCTGTGCCTTCCCAAACAGCATCCACAGCTTTCAGTCACTGAGCACAATTATCCCAGGAAACACAGTGCAGGACTTTTGGCTGTAGTTCTGGAAGGAGGGGAGCAGTAAAACAAAATCTGTGTACTGTCAAAATTGGTTTCATCCTAACATGAATAATTTCTTCCAAGTATGCAAAATGGAGAGAGAAAGAACACTGTCTAAGCAGGTAACCACTTACTTCAAGTTGCAGATGTAGTCCTAAAATGCATTAATTGCATAAGGCTTAAATGTCACTTGATGCATATTAATGTAAGATGTTATGAAATTAAAGGCAGGGCTCTTAGTATCAGGCTGTTTTATGAAAATGTTGACGTTCTATATTGTAAGAATGTCTCAGATAAATGAAAGTTAAATGCTTTTTATGCCTTTAAGGGATTTTGGTAAGGATGTTTATGCTTAGAGATGTATGCAATACATAAGAGTAAATTAACCTTTTATTATATATATAAAAATAAATACATGTAGAAAAGATTGCATCTAAAAGAAAATATATTTCTAAATTACTATGAAGATGTGAGTGATTTTGAAGGCTTTTGATAGCCATTTTCTCACAAAAGTCAGAATAAGCCAAATGCAAGGTGGTAGTTTATTAGAGATTTGCTGTCTTTGATCAGCAGGTATGCCATGAAGGTACACAAAAACAACTTCACGTTGATAACAAACTCAGCCACACTTCAGAACGCAGAGCCAAAGGCCAAAGCTCACACACAGACTAGCACAGAGCGGGGTAAGAATGGGGACACCCCAGTGACAATTCACAGGTCACAGGATTGGTGCCAGTACCAGTCAGGGATTTTAGAACCACAGAGTCATGGAATCTCCAAGGTTGGTAAAAGACATCTTAGATCACCAATCACCAACCCAGCACTGCCACCCTTTTCACCATTAAACCATGTGCTCAAGTGCCATATCCATGTGCCTGTTGAACATTTTCAGAGATGGTGGCTCCACTGCTTCCCTGGGCAGCCTGTTGCAATGCTTGGCAACCCTTTTCATGAAGAAAGTTCTTCTGATATTTGATCTAAACCTCCCCTGGTGTAACTTGAGGCCATTTCCTCTCGTCCTGCCACTTGTTACTGGGGAGAAGAGACTGACACCCAACTCATTTCAACAACTTTCTTCAGAATCATTAAATCAGTCTTCCACTCAGAGTAACAATAGTAATGCACCAATGTCTCCATAGACATGAATTTGACATAAAATCACACCCTTTGTGCTGTATGAACAATGGGAGAGAAGAGTTTTTTTCCCCCTAATGCATCTATTTCTACTGTTAAATAAATTATTACTATCTGAATAAGAACAAAAATTGGTTGGAACTCATTTATCAATATTCTTTTCAGTTGCCAGCTATTTTTAGGGTTTTAGAGAAATTACATTTTTGGCAAGGGTGCAAGGAAAGAGAAAGCTCCTAAAAGATTTACTTACTCCAGTGTTAGGCAGACAAATACAACTGTCCAACCTGTGAATCACAGAGGGGTCTCCAGGGACAAAGCCAGTAGCAGCCAACCCCTGCATGAGACCCTGGGCACTCAGCAGCCTTTGTGGGCTTCATCAGAGTTCTGACCTGTTAGGACTGATGGCTTTTAGTGGGTAAAAGCACTTTTCCTTCTTTTAATAGACTCTGAAGTATCCTATTGTGCTAGAAATTCTTGCTGGTTAGAATAATGTAATAATTACTTTTACATGAAGAACAAAGTATAGATAATGGCAGTTGTCTTGATAATCTAGACTGCTGCAAAAATTCCTGCAATATTTACATTCATTTAACAAAACATTCAGTTTTGAGATAATCTACTTTCAACCCAAATAAAATTTAAGTAAAAATTATAGTGATATAATTGGATTAATATAAACACAATAATCTCATTCTATTTTGAGTTTTTTTCAAACATAAGGATCAGATCTTGTGTACTTCCCTTCGAAATTCCACATCTGCATTCAAACCAAATGCAGTAACACCTTCCAGAAATACTGCAGAAAACTAGGTCAGGAAAAAATGCAGCGCTACATTAAATTTTACAGAATTTTATGGTATTACAGAAGTTTCCAGACTCAATTTTTATGCCAATTCACTGAAGTGGCACTATTTGAATGACCCAGTCAGCACAGCACCACTGTAGCTGATATAACTTGAATTAACTATTACTATTTAGGCTCAGAAACAATCTCATGAATAATAGTTTCAATTCTGTTTTTATTGAGATTTAGCGATAAGTTATCTTCCAAATCTTAGTATTCTACAGATCTGTAGTAAAATCTGAAATTATATTTATTGTATCAGCATGATAAATTCTTTTATCGTATAAATGATTTTAAATAATTTAAAACTAGTTTACCATTCTGCTGCTCTTCTTTTAGGCAATGTGAGCCATACAACCTTTGAAATGCACATAAAAGAATTTATTTCTTTTTGAGGAAAGCATAGAATCATGAATATGTACTAGGAGTGGCACTCTGATAACAATTAGATAGTGGTTGTATATAAACATCATTTGCAATTGCTAAGCAATTATTATTAGTATTTATATAAAAATCCAAGTGAGATTGGGATTGAAAATGTTTTAAATTATTTCGTTTGGAAAAAGAGAATCTGATAAGAGAAGTAGTGTTTCATATCCATGTGTCTGGCTGAATGCTTCTTCAGTATCTAATGTAAGAGACTGGTTGGCCTCTGGACTTGCCTGTATGAACAGGGTAAGGGGCAGTGGAAGTCTGGAAAATGAACTCATGAATATTAAAAATATGATGTCTTCTGCTTCTTTGTCTGTTGTTCAGATTTAGGTTCTCTCTCAGGAGTGTGTTACTGACACCACTATGGAGAGCCTCTTGGGGAATTGCCTATCTGGAGATTGAGAACATTATTGTGGATGTGGTGGTACTTCCTTTACCTCAGCTGAGATTTTGGGTCACAGCCAAGAAAAGGACAACACCTGACACCTTTGATGATTCTCAGGTGGAGGTCTCCAGCCTATTTGCTATAGCCATTCAATCAGTTGCAAATTATTAATTTATAATTAATTAGAGCCGGAAAAAGAGTTGCCTGAGTAACTCAGCATTAATTTCCAAAATTATTTTCCAAGCTATTCATTGTCTTGAAGAAGATTAAAAAGTAAGGGTCAAATTCTTTCCATAAATAGAGAATGGAATAAATTTGTCCCATTATCTGACAACTTTTCACAGGGGCACTCATGGTCTCCTAATGGGTCGTTAGTGGAATTTGAATCAATTTAGCTCTTCTAATATTTATTGATGCCATTTTTCAGCATTTTTTTCTGAATACTCAAAATCTTTATACACACAAATGAAAGAATTTCTTTTGCCATTTTCTGAATCTATGGCATACACAAATGAGACATGATATTTATTAATTGCTCGGCTTAACATGTATTCAGCACATCTTAGAGAAAAGCAATGGTAATTAATTTTTTCACAAAAGTGATAAATTTAGTATGGTAATTCTATGAGCAATAGTAAGCTCTGAAGCAAATAACCCACATTTGTAGTCTCAAAGCCCATTATCATCAGGTGAATTATCTCTTTAACCACCTTTGGTCCAAGAAGATATATTATGTTGCCAGTGATCTTCTTTGTCATTATACAAAGCAATTTAATTAAGTTCATAATAAATTCCACCTCTGTTCCCTTGCACAGTTTATGTGAAAAATGCAATTAATTTATTTTTGCAATATAGAACCTTTAATAAAGACAGATGTGTAAAATAAAATGTCTCTCACAGTTGTTTTGCAACACTTATAATTAGCTTTTATTACAGGCTAATGTATTTGCTATGGAGAGATAAAAAATTAGTGAATTTCTCAAAAACTCCATAAACCTCGAACCTAATGCTGTATTTACTTGTAAAAGCAAAAAAGACTGAATGAAATTAAATCACCATGGTTCAGTTCTAAGCTTGTTTTCTAGAGCTGCTCCAGGTGCAATGGAAATTTATAATTTCACAGCCTGACGTGTTGCTCTATTCTACAGTCAGCACAGGCTGAAAATCAGAGAATAGAATCTTCTTACTGTCAAACCTGTGTTTACAAAATTACTGTCATGTTCCTTTTTCACAGGTGGTGAAGCAAATAATCCATATACTAAAATTGGTCCTTGAATGATCCTAATAAAATAAAGAAGTCAGGCACAAATCTTCTATAATGTAGCAAGCTAAATTGCATTAATTGAGCTATAGTGATAAGTTCTATGCTTATTTTTACTCTAGATGGAAATTCAAAATTATTTGAATTACATCACCCTTCTGCCAGACTAGAAAATTTCAGCCTGTAATTCAGCTGATAAATTTGAACAGTTGTTTCAAGTTGCCTTTTTGTATTGAATATTTTGTTTGCATTTTCCTTGGGTAAATTAAGATACTTTAGAATCTCTCTATTAAATTTAACCTTTCTGAAGAGTGAGGATAATTTATGCTTATACACTTATGCACGCTGCTTTATTTACTTCATGTCTCTAGAGATTTAAAATCTAATAATTATCTTGAGTGTATAAAAATATTCTGATATTTATAAAATTTGATAAATATATGATTCAGTGATCAGTGATTCAGTGTACCCCAGATTATAAAATTTATCATAAGCCTTTCCATGCAGAAGATAAGGTGAAGTAACACATCAACCAGCTACTGTATATCTGAAGCTTTCTAGCAATTGGCTTTGGAATTGGTTGCTTCTCTCAAATGAATGGAGAAGAGCCTTTCAATCTACAAAGGGTAAGCTTTCTTAAATTACTTCACACTTCTTAGGAGATAAGAGGGCATGTGGAAAATCACTGTGGAAAAAATGCTGTATGGTTTCTTATTCTGTGCACTCAAACTCCAAGCATGGAATTGATGGTGGAGTTAAACAGTATCACAGCCTTCCCTGTTGACTGTGAAAGGGAAAATTACTCTGAATTATTAGGGGAATTTAAAGCAAATAAGCATAGTAGATCAGATGGAGCACCTTTCCCTTCTTAATCCCTAGCCTAGTTATTGCTAGAAGCAATTTTTTCTGATTCTGAGAATCACAAGTCTTATCAAATACAGATGGAATAAATTCATTTTATATAATTTCAATGTAAGTAAAAAGAATCTACAGAGAACCTTTCCTTAGGTCTTCTGAACAGCAAAGTTTATGTGTGGCTTTGCGACAAAACTGAAAACAATAAAGAATTGAGAGAATAGTTTATTTCACAGATGTTAGTTATATTGAGGTATCCAGTCTTTATAGCATCCAGAACCAGAAATTTGTTAGTACAGAAACTCCACATGAACTCTTTATATGAGTCAGACAATTCCAGTAAATTTCAAATGAGACAGTGTGTATCTATAGGAGTAGATCTGGCATTCAGTGTCATGTACTTTATTTATGCTGACTTCAGCATGGCTAACTGGAGTGGAGCAGAATGTGAGTGTGGCTCTGTGAAGCACATGGCTGTGGGCATCGTTGGTACAGGGAACTTGAGATATAAATGGGAATTTCAGCTTTCATTTTCCTATGAAGATAGCACAGAAAAGGAAGCCTGGCTATTCCTGTGTGCAAGCTTATGACAGCAAAAACTAGGGCACCTGTCTGTGGTGGAGTTGCCTACATTTTATTCAAGATCATAGGCTCTTCCCGTAAAAATTCATTGCTATTCCTTTCCACCCTGTAGCATATTTACTACTTAACATCAAGGAATAAAGTAACAGTAATGAGCTTCAGTGTATGCTCTCAACAGATCAAGTCAGAGAGAACAGCACGTACCTCATGCTGCTCTTCCAAGGTGCACACTGAGCACCATGAAGAGCTCGGGATCAAACACAAAATGATGTTTTGTTCTGCTGCTCATGAGCCCACACCTCCAAAGGAGACTGTGCTGCCTGGGCAGTTAGGCAAAGCTGGGCCTCCTGAGTTGAGCACAGTTAACATTCCCACTTACACATTCTGACCTCCTGAGATACTTTGAATTTAACACTTTGATGTTAAATATCAAGATTTTATAAAAAGAAAAGGATAAAAAAACCATTTACATCAAACAAAGTAATTATATAGACTAGACCAGACTAAACTTGTTCAGTTGAAGGGGATCTACAACAATCATTTATACAATTGCCTGACAACTTCAAAGCTTCCAAATGTCTCTTGAACATTGACAGATATCACAACCTCTCTAGGAAGCCTGTTCCAGTATCTGAGTATCCTCTTGGTAAAGAAGTATTTTCTTTATACACTTCAAAACAGGAAAATTTACACCTTTTTTTTTTTTTAATGTCAGATCTTTCCAATAAAATTTTCACTTCCTGAAAAATTATAAGGCTAAATAATAGTAATCCTTAATATATATGAGATCTGCAATCAAATTAATAACTATTGTTTGTCTGTCAGACACGGTATCGTTATGCTGGATTGTACAACATATCTGGGCTGTTTTTCACTCATCTCAAAATGCTGCCTACGTTGATAAAGACTACTAAAATCAGCTAGTATGAAATGATCTCTAAAGGCTAAAAAGTATCAAAAGTAATATTTTAAGGATTATTGTAGCAGAGATTAATACTGACGTGTTACTTTTGGAAATGAAACATGCTGATTTCTTGATTGCTGTATTATTTTGAGCTATAAACGTGAAGAATTTCCAAAATTCCCTTCCACAAGCATTATTTTCTTAATCATTTTAGGGCTGCATCCTGGAACAAGTCCTGTTGATTTGATTCAGGAAAGCAAGCAGAGCTTGAACCAGCAGTGTCAGTACAATAGGAACGATAAATCTCCTTCACAATTTAAACAAGAAAAGACTTGCCTTTTGAGAAGAGATGAGATAGCACAGCCAACAGCTGTGTTCTTCTTAGACAACCCTGTCTTGGACACACTGGTAAAAAGATATTGTCCTTTTTGATCTGGATCCAAAAAATAAAGCTGTTTAAATACACTTAACATGCAGCTGTTGCACCCTTTCCAAGCAGAATACAAAGAGACATGCACTAAGTCCTTATTTGCTGAACTGCACCTTTGTTCTAGGCAGAATGCTAATGGAAAACCTGCTGCTTACACTGCTCCTGCTACTTTGCAGAGCAATGATTTGATCAGACAAAGAGCTTCTAGCAAAAAATATCCAGTTAATAAAATCAGAACCAGTGTGCTGCACCCTTTCAGAGTGAATGTGGGCAGAAACCAGCAGCAGTTCAGGGCATGAATAAATGAAGCTGAAGGATATAAAAGCCTTGGCCATGGTAGTGCATGGTAGTGTTTGTTGCCCTTCCAAGAAATATTGTGCAAGCATATTCAAGCAATGAAAATAAGATTTGATTGTTGACTAGTCCTATCCATTTCTTAGCATGCTTCTATCAACTCCATTGAGGCTGTCTCAAAGACAGCCTGAATCAGACATGTCAGTCCTTTCCTGGAGTACTATACCCCTTTTGTGAAGAACACAGATTGTTTAAAATGAAAAACATGTAGAAACAGCTGTAGGGAGCTGATCTGAATCAAGGAAAATACAATGTAAAATTGTGAACATTTCCTTTTTTATTCCCTTTTCTTTTTCTTTCATTAAGCCCATGATAGTATTTGAGTAATTTAATTCTATGAGGCATAAATCAGTGGATTCTGGTTTGGACAGTGCCATCTGTCCCATGGCAAGTGTCACAGCTGGGACTGGGGAAAAATATCCATACTTTTAATGAATCTACTCCCAGGCTTTGAATATTGTAAGTAGAAAAAAAGTTGATTACATTGACATCCAGTTTTTTCACTCTTTAGTAAATATTCACAAACTCCTAAGTAATGGGGAGTAAAAAGGTATGAAAAGTAACAGTTGAATCATAGGGCAGCAGTGGAGTTAATTGCTATCCTACTTTCTAGAGGTACGCTTATTTACCCCAGTTCCTTGGGGATTTTCCATGTCTACAGTCTAAGTAGCCCTTCCTGTTTTGAGGCATTTCCATCTTGTTTTCTTTGTCTCAGGAGTGCTTTTCTGCACTGCTTATGTGTGTGACTGCTTTATTGCCCTTCTTTATGTGAATCTCATTCATGTCATTTTCTGGCCACTTGCCAGACAGAGAACAGTTTCTCATATCCCATTTATCTTCCTAATAAGTATCTTCTTGAAACTCCTAGGGTCCCCATATAAATGACTCATAATCCCCCCGTGGAAGTAGCTGCTGTCTTAAGTGCTTCCTTGACTCAGGTGTCTGATCTTGTCTTTCTCAGATCTTTTTGAAGTACTCTATTAATTCCAGAGGGAAAAGTATATCACCTGAAATCCAGGTTTCTTCTTCAGTTCAGCTTCGATGTTGTCCTGTTTTCAAGAAAGAGCATGGAACCTCTTGAAGTGCACTGTTAAAACCAGAAAATTGCTGACACTTCATCACAAGAACCCTTCCACAACGTAAATATGATTATTTAGTTAAAACCTACAGCAGATTTTGAGAAATCACTGGGAAAAATTATAGCAGTAGGTGCCTGCACTTCTGTTGGAGAAAGCTGATTTGTTCTAGTGACATTGATACCAAAAAGGGTCTGTTTTGGATATGGATTAGCACTGTTTAATCCACTTTAATATTCATAGAATCATAGAATGGTTTGGTTTGGAAAGGACCTTGAAAGATCATCTTGTCCATCCCATGTGAGGCAGTATCATATAAAGATGTTTATATAAGAATTAATGTTCTGTCAGAGTATGGTTTTGATGTTTTTGTTTTTGTTTTTGTTTTTTTAATCAGTTTGGGAGAGACTGCCAAGAAGGTTTCCCTCGTGCCGCGGTGCCTGCGGGGGAGCGCGGCCGTGGCCGTGCTCGGTGTCCAGCACCGCGGACAGCGCCCAGGGAGCGCTCCCGGCCCGCGCCCGCCCCGCTGCTCGCAGCGCTCGGAAGGGCGCAGGATGTGTGCATGCGACGGCCATTAGTCTTAATGGGATGCAAACCAGACTCCAGTCTTACGGGAACCGTGCTCATGCAAAGAGCATGATTGATGATGACGGGAAATGGACTCACCCTTGGACATCCTGAATAGAGGAGCTGAGTGATTTGCACCTCTCTGAATGTAATGTCGAGAGGGCTTTGAAACAGCCAAGGACACATAACATAGCCAAGTGTATTATATATACACTGAGGTCCACTCAGTGTTACATTAGATAAATTTTATCTGTGGCATAACCTGAGTATTTCACTTAGATGAGTCAGAGAGTGTGCTTCATAAAACTTATGCTCCAGGGTAAATGGTGTGAATTGCAGAAATGAAAAGGTATAAGCAAAATAATATTTACATCTTATGTTGTTTAAAGGGTTGAGTCTATATAGCAAATGGCAGCAGTTGTGATGGCAAATAACATAATTCAACAGAGCCAACAAAATAGCATGCAAGCTGATCAGATAGTCTTCCTGAAGCCTCTTGGATGACTCCAGTGCTGCTCTGTTGCTTAGCAGATTGGTAAAAGGACTGATGCTTTCTGAAAAAGCTCTGCCCTTATTGCACATGTACTTTTGGCTGTGGAGCACATCCATGAGAAAATCTCCTGATTTTCCTGCTTGCTAGATTTTGGCTCTTGATGAAAGATCAGAGCTCATTGCTGTCATATAGTGCATGCAGAGTAGTTTGAGCCCTTTCATCTGAACTCAAGTATTATTCACGCAAAACTTAAAACAAAAGAGCAATTCTTCAAAATTCATGCAGGCAAGATAGTTCAGTGGAAAGAAAAAGTGATTTTTTTCCAGTGTAAAAACCTGAATATATAGTAGTCCTGGTTAAGAATAAATGATCTTGATTGTGTGTGTTTAAAGCAATACTTGATATTATTGAAGTTTTCACATGCACATTACATTGGTTTTTTATACATAGGGTTGTAGCTGCTTCTCCTATCTTGAAATACAAAATGGCTTGCAAAAAAGCAGGCATACTTCTGAGCAAGTGCAGGCTGTCAAGTTCTGTGCATAAAAAAGGAATCATCCTATGACTTGCTTTTCTGTTCAACGTGTTAGCTAAAATTTTTTGGCACAACAACAAGAGAGATGGCTCCTTGGCTCCTTGCCATGTGTCTTTTTCATACCTGGAGCCATCAGCTGCTTGACTCCCCTCCCTTTTTTTCCTCACTATAGCCCAGAATACAAAATAATCGATAAATGTACATTTGCTTCTACATTAATTATAATGGTTTTCACACTCCAATGTTAAATTGAATATATATATATATGAAGTTCTCAAAAATGAGTGGATAAGATATCCTGTCTGTAGGCTTTTAGGCAGAAATGAGACAATTCACAGTAGTATTTTTAGAGGTGCATGTGTTTAAAGAATGTGGGTTTTTTTCCCTTGAGCTTCACACAGTCCTAGGATGCACTGACACAGATATTCTTAAACACAGCAGTAGTACAGTACTTTAACAAGCCATGATCTAAGCAGAAACTGAACAATAATCAGTTAGCCCTGTAATGTTTGTGAAGGACAGAGAAGGTATGAGGAGCAGTGCACATGCACCCCACCAAGACTCCTGTTGCAGCTGTGGAGAAAGCAGAGCGAGCTGTGGAGCAGCCATGCCATCTCTATAGTAACAGAGCAGCAGGCATGACGATTCAGTATTGAGCATGCACTATTCCTATTGCTATGCAACCTCTTGCCTCAGGAATTTTTCTGTGCTGTCTCCAAACAGAACCTTGATTTTTCCCTCAACCATCTGGATATACAGAGATTGCAGAGCAATCCTGTACTGCTAGACAAGACTGAATAAACAAAGGCAAATTTTATGTCAGAACCCTAAGCCACCACAAATGTAAAAGCCATAAACCTACTTGCTGAAGAGACTGTGGAATAAATACTGCACTTATTGAATAAAGAGTTAGGTGACATTAAATGCTTTTAGATTCCTTCTGTTCCCTCCCCACTCAGGAAGCTCAGCTGTAAATTTTCCTGTTGCTCAGTGAAAGGAGGTGGGTTTGACAGTACGTTACCCACAACCACCTCTGTGAATCACTTGGAAAAATCTGTTGCTTTTTCTTCAAAGAGGAAACCAGAAATGGGTTCAAATTAAATTACCTGAAAATATCAACAGGGAAAAGGTATTTTCTAAACAATATTTTAAAAGCCTCCCGTGGTTTGGAACCCGGTTATTGGTGGGTGCATCTGTGTAGCTCCTTGTCAGCAGACTGAGCCTGCTCTATGCACACACCAGATTTCTCCACTTCTCTCCAAGCCAAGGAGTACCCAGATAACTAGCAGTGTGAATGTGTGCTATGGTGCACCTCTCAGCAATGTTTTGTAACACAGACTTACTGTCATGCTCACCACAGCTTCTGGGGTGCAGACAATGTGAGCTCAGTGTTACCACGGACAGTTGAGCTGATATACCACAAAGAATTTCATACATTCTGTTCCATGGTTAGTGCAGTAAATTTGTGTGCAGGCACCCACATTTCACATAACACATGCCTGAGATTCAAGTTTACACACACCAAGGGCTGAACATGATGCAAAACCCCACAGCAGGAACCATGACCTTTCTCTTTGCTTATATTTCTGAATATAATGCTTATATTTAGAATATTTGGAAGTGTGACTAGTTAATCTCCATATTTTTTCCAGATTTTGTCCTTCTACTGGCACCTTTCTCATTTCTTCCCCCAGCAAGTTAATCTCTTTTCTCTGTCTGTGTACCATAAGGTTTTCATTATTTTGCTATTTTTATTGCTTCTTTTTCTGAGATTTCCTACTATGTCTGTATAGAGAATGTTGGCATGGCCAATGGGCAGAAGGATTGGAATCCCTAAGGCAGGCAAATGTAATCTGATTTGCATAGTATTTTTCCTGTAATGGTGAATCTTCCACTGAGGCATCAAAAGAGGATTTATACATGGTCAAGGATTTAACCCATAGTTCCTAGATATGATGATGACAAATATGTCAGAAATTCACCCCAAAAGACATTATTGCTAATATACACAGGAAATTAAGTAAATAGAGCTGCCTGTACTTGTTCCTTCTAATGACTAGATGCTGAATCTTTTCGTGGCTTTAAATTAAATGTTTTAATTGCATTTCTTTTTTAAACTGTGTGTATTTTTTTTTTTTTGCTGAAAATACCAAGTGGTGCCACATGAAACTGCATGTCTTAAGAAGCGAGAAGAATAATGAAAAGGTTTCTGAGATGCTGTTTTTGATACTAACATTTACTGACAAGTTTGTTACACTACCGAGCAGTGCTGACCTTATTATGCCAGTCTCATCTTCAGGCAGCCTCCATGCAGCAGTGGGAAAAGAGGGTAGCCTATTTTTATAAAATACAAAATGTTCACAGAACACAGTGCTCACTGAAGCAAACACATCTTATGATGACTTTAAAGGAATAATAATAATATTAATAATAATAGGGTATTCTTTTCTTGTAAGAGAAAATCTGCTACTGTTCAAAGCACTGTGCTGGATTATAACCAGGACAGATAGGCAGCAATTTTGCCTGAGAATTCAATGGATAAGGCATTTGAGAATAAATCTCTAAGCCATATGTTATTAGCAGTAGTATGTATGTTTCTGTGCCAAGGTTTTGGAGCAGGGGGGCTGAAGAGGAAGCTTCTGTGAGAAGATACCAGAAGCTTCCCCCATGTCAGACAGAGCCAATTCCAGACAGCTCTAAAACAGGCACTGGACAGAGCTGAGTCCTTTATGCTCTGTGATAACGTGTTTAAGAGAGGTTAAAAAGTGCTGCACAGCCATTCTGAGAGACGAGTGAGAAATGTGAGAAAAACAGTCCTGCAGCCACCAAGGTCAGTGAAGAAGGAGGGGGAGGATGTGCCCCAGGCACTGGAGCACAGATTCCCTCGCAGCCCATGGAAAAGACTGTGCTGCACGTTGTCTTCCTGCAGCTCGTGGAGGACCCTGCACAAGAGGAGGGGATGGGCCCTGAGGGCAGCTGTGGCCCATGGAAACCCTACAATGGAGCAGATTCCTGGCAGGAACTGTGGCCATGGGAGAGGATCCATGCAGGAGAAGGTTTTTCTGTCAGGATGTGTGAAGGGCCCACACAGGAGCAGTTTGTTCCCAAAGGACTGTTCTCTGTAGGAAGGATCAACACTGGAGAAGTTTCTGAAGGATTGTATCCTGTAGGATGTACCCCATGCTGGAGCAGTGGAAAAGCATGAAGAGGAAGGAGCAGCAGTTATGATTTGTGAACTGACTCCAACCTGCATGCCCCATCTTCCTGATCTACTTGAGGCAGAGAAAGTAAAAGAATCAGAGGTGAAACTAAGCCTGGGAAGAAGGGATGGTGGAGGGGAAGGTGATTTTAATTTTGTTTTTGTTGTTTTAAAAGGATCAAGTGCCTGGAAAGCTGTTTGTTTCTCTGGGTTCTTGCGCTGGGTGTTGAATGAGGCTCCTTGACTCCAGTATCAGAAGGCTTATATGATTTATTAGAATGACTCCATTATTCAGAAGGTTTTAGGGCTAAGATGCCCACATTCAGAGCTACATGTTTCCTCCACCCTGATCAGAGCAAGACTCCCCAATGCTTACAAAGTCAGAGAGATTACAACCTCTACCTCATAAGCTAGAAAGAGAAAACTACATCTCCTATATCAGGAGACAGAGCAAAGGAATGCATCTGTTGTCCTTGACAACACACAGACACAGGTTTGTTTTTACAGAAATCTGCAGAGAAGTCAGCTTTCTCATGGAAGGAAAAGGTCCAGCAAGTTTCCATCTAAGAAACTTATAAAATGGCTGTGACATGTTTCTATATTTCTTACTTTCCTACTGTTATTAACTGACAATAAATAAAATAATTTTTGCTGAAATGTCATGTCTCTTTTGCCCATGATGGTAATTGGTAAATCATCTCCCTGTCCTTAGCTCAATTTATGAACTTTTCAGTGTTTCTTCTCCCTGCATCCTGCTGAGGAGAGAGAGAGATGGAATGACTCACTGGGTATCTGGTGACCAGCCAAGGTCAACACATCACAGGGTGCTTCAATTTGAACGAACACATTTCACACTAGAAAGTTTCTTTTACCTCTTTTTGGGGGTTAACATTTTTAATGAGCTTTAAAAAGTAACAGGTATTCGTAGGTTACAGAGGCTTTCTGTTCTTTGGAATACCTTTGGTGTAGCTCTCACCACCTGCAGGTCTTTTCATGCCCTGCTGAAAAGGGAGTCACATTCTCAAGCTGTGTACCCAAGTTTTAGCCCAGTCTGAGAAAATCATGAGAGATGGCAGGGGAGTTGGAAGTAGATGATCTTCAAGGTTCTTTCCAAGCCAAACCATTCTGATTCCATGATACATTTAGCTGTTGCCCAAGGCCCCCCCTTTTGCAACAGGTTCACAGAAAAACTGATCAAAGATAAATACATATCCATTCACTGGAAGCTGAGGAGCTGGCTTCAGACCAGAACATGGAATTCAAACTTCCTAAGTGGTGCAAAGAGAGGATGGCTTTATTTTGAAGGGCAGAGTAAAGACATCCATTCTCTTCCTCCTTAACTCCTCTATATCATGTCATATTGCAGCCTTGTTTAAGGGAGTTAGAAGAAATCCTTAATAATTTGGTAATTTTGTATGAGTACTCCCAGGAGGCAACAATAAACCAGGTAGTGATTGAAAGTTTGACTCACAGAATAATACAAGAAATAGATATTCCTTTATAAACCATTTTAACACCTACCTGCAGATAGATTAGGATGATATATTGTAACAGGTGATATAGTTGTCTGAGCTTTACCACATATGGTAACAGGACTGTCAGAAAAATTGGAATTATTAGCATACATCCTGCCAGTGAATGATGAACAGGCAGAAACTGAGCAATTCTGGACAGTCTTGGTGCTGTATTTTTGTTAGAAGCACTATACCTGTGACTGCCTAATTCAGTGAAGATCACTGGATTCTTTACTGACATTGTCTCAACCATTTCTGACTTCCATTTTTCACGTTTTTATGCTGTCTCTGCAGCTCTGATGTAGTTCCATGATCCATTCAATGCACCTGAAGCCCCCAGAGCTTGGGAAGCTCAAGCTGGTACATACCACCACAGAATTAGTGGCAATGGCTGTTACAAACTCATCAAAGAAGTTTCAACTCAGTGCTGACTTCCCACAGAAAATCACACCAGATTTAAAACATTTAAAACAAGTTTTCAAACTACTAAAAGACTTGGGTTCAAAGAGTCTAAAAAGTAATTCAGCTTTCTAGGTTGAACACAATGACTGAAGATAAAGAAACAAGCAAGTGAAACAAGTTCATCACCTATGCTTAATACAGTGCCAGAAGAACTTGTATTATGACAGAGAGAAAAAGGATAAAAACCACAGACACACTTGTTGCAGTCTGGCCCGCTGCAACCCTGAGTCCAGTCCAGCTGGGGGGAACGTGGCAAAAAGAGGGATGGGAATGATGGACTTGCCTGAAAAGTAAAGAGCTTTAATAGCAAAATAACACACATAGAAACCGCACAATCTGAGGGGCAAGATCTGAAGACGGGATTGTGGTGAACGTAACAACACACAGGGGTGTTCTGAGGGCAGGGCTCCAGTCACCAACGTGAACTCGGAACATGACCTTACATGTGACAGGTCCCAAACCAACTGAGAACAGGAACCAGAAACATGGCCTATTATAGAAGAATTCCATTAACATACCAACTCCCATGACCACACTCTTCTCACTATAACCTGACCAGGTATCTCCCTTTCATAGAAAGTATTCCACTTTCTATGGTTGATGCTTCCTGTATATGCCACAGAGGCTAAACCACCATTCATCCCAGCCAGTTGTGTTCCTACACACGCTTGCTGATAATCTCAGTGGGGGTGACATAAACAACTGCCATTTGTCCACCAAAGTGGATCACTTGTTTGAGTAAGTGAACCATGCTTGTGACAAGTTTCACCAGTAATGGCTTATCTTATATTTCAGTGGAAGAGCAAGGATTTCAGTTTCCACAGCTGTGAGTCTGATATGGGTTTCGATGTCTCACACCTCCTTGACAGTAGTAGCCCTGCAGAGCTTTCATGTTTCAGTTTGAGTCAGATCCCAGCTGATGTTACTGATAAGGAATGAGATCTTTAGAATATGATTTTCTGCTCTGTGAGCTCATTTCATTTGAAAGGGAATCATAGAATTGTTGAGTTTGTAAAAGACCTGTAAGATCATCAAGTCCAGCCAGTAATCCAGCACTCCCAAGCCCACCACTAAACCATGGACATGTCCCTATGTGCCACACATCTGTTAATTATCTCCAGGAATGGTGACTCAATCACTTCCTTGGGCAGCCTGTTCCAATGCTTTACAATGCTTCCAGGGCAGAAATGTTTCCTAATAGCAAACCTAAACTTCCCTGGACACAACCTGAGGTGATTTCCTCTTGTTCTATCACTTGTTACTTCACAGAAGAGACCAAATCCCACCTCACTGCACCCTCCTTTCAGGGTGTTGTAGAGAGTGATAAGGTCCCCCTGAGCCTCCTTTTCTCCAGACTAAACACCCCCAGCTCCCTTAGCTGCTCCTATCAGTTTCCAGCTGTCAGTCTCAGCATTAAAGTGGATTTGTACAGTTAACACACTAAAGAAAAAAAGAAAACCTGATTTTCTGGAGACTCCAATCACTAGCTGTTAAGAAAGCTGGGAACCTTCTTGTTATCAAATTTAGAAGTTGTGCACTTCTTTGAATCAGTCAAAGTGAACTTTGGTGCTACTGTAACCAAACATTTAAAATAAGATAAATGAGAGAGAAAATGTTCTAAATTCCCATAAAGTACAAACTGTAGAACAACATGTGAAAATACTATGAGTTTAATTAAAATGCATGCGTTCAAAGAAGGCAGGTATTTACTATAAAGTTAAGAACCAAAGTAATGAGAAAAAACCTCCTCCTTTCTTCAATGACATTTTAAGTTTACTTAACCTTTTGTATTCCCATCCCTTTAGAATTAAAGGAAATGTGCTATATGTTTTCCTCTGATGCCAAATACTGCTGTGAAATCCAAGTCAGACTTTGTGAATATTGTCCAGAAATAAATTTACCCTCCTATTTTATGAGTAGGTTAGAAAAATACAAAACTGAATAAATATACCTTTTTGCCAGGCAGGTGGATGGATACACCTTAACCCAAGTTGCAGTCTGTTTGAAAGAAATATTGCTTAGTTTATCTATAATTTATCATGACTAGTCTAAATTCCTGTGCTTTTTATATGAAGTGATGGTGATGGCATGGTAGGAGTATTTTACTGAGCTTCAAAGAAACCAGACAAATAGAGAAAAGAGAGTGAGAAGAGTTGAACACTGATCAGACTTTCTACCTGTCAGCAGTTGCATTTTAGATCAAAGATGTTATGTGCAAAAACTGTAGTCCATCTCAGTAATCAAAACCATTTCTAACACCTCAGTGAAAACAAAGCCATAGAATTGCCTGCTGGTTTTTCCAGTGTTTCCATAAGATTTCATCATCCCTTCTCCACTGACAGGAAACAGCAATCCTGCAAGCATTTTCTTTTCTTACAAAAAATCAGATCTTACAAAATATCTGTGTTCTGTGAAGAAAATCTCTAAATCCACCTCATGCAACCTCTATTGTATTCATTACTGAAAAATTAAAAATCTTAAGTATGTGGATGGTATCTCTCTTTCTTCTTGTTAAACCCTTTTGTTCAGGTGCTGTGTAACAGAGACCTCTGAACCTGGTAACTCTTGATGTGGGTTCTGCTGTGTGAGCTGATCTGAAGATACCTTCACCCAGAGAATCTTCTTGCTGATTCTCCTGAGCTGGTTTTGTCTATAGACAGTTTGTTTCAGCAGCACTTCTATTTCTACTCATAAGCATATCAGTTCTGTATATTATCTGCAGTTTTATTAATTGCAGAATGATATGTCCCAGGTATTTTGCTTTTAGACTAAAGTGTATTTTAAAACATGTGACAGCATTTCTTTTAAATTATAATGTAGTGACCATCCTTGATATAGGGTTGTTCTGAATTCAGTGCTGAGTACTTGTGCTCTTACATTCACAGTTAATATCACAAAAGTAGGGTAACAGTTATCAGAATATAAATATATCTATAAACTTCCACCCCACCCCTCATCCTGTAATCTAGAAAGTCTTAATGGAAGACAGAAGTAGCTGACAGTAAGCAAAGGTCACAATCACTAAATCACATTCCATTTTTTTCAGGCTGTCTGGCTTTCCTCAAGCTTGTAGTGGGGGCTGTTTTTCAGTAGAGACTGTATTTTCATGCAGTGTCATGCACTGAGGAACATCAGAACTCAGTAACTCACTTTAATTTTCTCAGTGAAATTAGGCATTTATGCTCCTTTGCTACTGAAGAAAATGATAATAAATTCATTACTACAGGCAGATCCTGAGAGCTGTTCAAAGCAACCTTGACTTTCCAGTCTATCTCTTTGGTTTCACTGTGAGGTTATTATGGACTACTTATGCCTTGTTAAAGCCACTTAAACAGGTTTCCAGCTATGCTATGACCCATTCATCTCATACAGAGAATACAGAGCCATCAGGCTTGTCAGGTGTGAGGTACTCTTGATATATCTGTGCTGGCTGCTCCCAGTCAAATTTTTGTGCCAGGAAATGTTCTCCAGGAAAGTTTGTCTCCTAATTTTCCTGTGGACAGATGTTAAGCAAACAGGCTTCTTTTCTTGCCCTTTGGAGGTGGGTGCTACATTTGCCTTTATTACAGTCACTGGGGATTTCACCTGAGTTCTGTGACCTTACAATGATGGCCTAGACTGGTCTTAAAATAGCAAATGGCATCTCATACCCACAAACATATCTCATCCAGTTCAATAGGCTTGTTTACACCCACTTTTCTTAAGTGAGCTCTAATTTTGTTCAAAAAGTCAGAGACAGCTGCACAGTGGGAAAGTATCTTCACAGTTGATCTTAATATGGGAACATTTACACCATTTTTATTACACTTGGGAGTTATAAAAGCATCTGTAAATCCAAACCAGCTTAATGAAGGATTGAAAGGGAGAAAATTGGGCTATAATAATACTGGTCCACAATCTTTAATTTAAATCAGACTACATTTAGTCTGGTATGGATTTCCTCTTGTATAAATTTCAGGGTTTTGGTGTTTTGGGGGCTTTAATTGTTTGTTTGCTTGTTTTCTTGTTTGTTTTCCTTTTTTTTTTTTTTTTAAAATTTGAGTCTTTCTTCTGACAGATTTATGTAGACAAAACAACTATACCTGACTGAGTTATTCAGTAAATGTCATGCATTAAATCTGATCTGAAAACAAATGTCTTTCAATACACAAGATAACAGGGGCTTTTTAATGTTCACTATTTCTAGGGCATTTATTGTCTTAGCACACATCTGAATACAATGAATAAAAATTGAAGAAAATTTCATTCATTCCAGCATAAAACTGTATGTCATGCTTCAGGGGGCAGCATTCTAAAAATATACTGTGTTTGTCAGATTGAACTTGTTAATGTATGGTGGTATGAATATAAATCCATATGGGACAGGACCATTCTGGTTTGCATGCATGAATTATCACCTATTTCTATTTTGTCAGGAATTTCTATCTTAACTAAATTACTTCCTTGCAGAGATTTTTTGGTGAGGTCTTTTTATTTGTTTGTTTGTTTTTTTACATTGGAGATTATTGGATTGTACATTGTACTGTTGGATTCAAGCATAATGTTGCCATCTGGTCAAGGGAGGTGATTGTCCCTCTGATGTGTCCCCACCTTGAGTGCTGTGTGCAGTTTGGGGCTCCACAGTGCAGTTTTAGAGGGTGTCCAGAGAAAGGCCACCAAGGTGGTGAAAGTCCCCAAGTGCAAGACTTAGAAGCAGTGGCTGAGGTCACTTAGTTGGCACAGCTAGAAGAAAGGAGGTTGAGGGGTGACCTTATCACAGTCTGCAGCTTCCTCAGGGAGGGCAGTGCAGGGGGAGGTGCTGATCTCTCTCTGGTGACCAGCAACAGGACACAAGGACATGGAATGAAGCTGTGTCCGAGCAGGTTCAGATTGGACATTAGGAAAAGTTTCTTCACTAAGGAAGTGGCCAATCACTGGAAGAGCCTACCCAGGGAAGTGGTCGTGGCACCAAGCTGGCCAGAGTTCAAGGACTGTCTGGAGGGTGCTCTTAGTCATATTTTTAAATTTTACCTAGTCCTGCAAAGAGCAGGGAGTTGGACTTGATGATCCTTATGGGTACCTTCCAACCTGAAATATTATTCTATGTGTCTAAATGTGTCTAAATAATAAGCAAAATCTTCTAGGCAGACGGATTTCCACAGGATGTGCTTATACCAGTTCCTGGGATCTGGAGAAATTTTGACAATGCCTCTGAACTCACATGCCAGGAGCTACAGGAAAGCAGAGAACTGGTCCCATGGGGTGTTGAGCTCCTTCAAATCTTTTGGGTGTCTCTGAGAGTTGGGTGTTATGAAGAACCCTCTGTGGCTGAGCCTACAGGAGCCACGCTGTGGCCCCACAGGGTTTGAGAGTTTACTGTGTGCACCAGGAGAGAGTCTGAAGGTTTGCTGCATTAGATAGGCATTATGGTCCTTCCATTTAAATAGACACTGTTCTCTTCCTTCTTTACTCTGCTGCTCTTCCTGCCCATGATGGCCTTGACTCTGACTACATTGGTGAAGAGCAAAATGGTCTTTCTATAGCTTTTGTCTCCACCACCTGGCCATAATGACACCTGGAATAATGCAAGATCTCATGCAGATCTTGTTTTGAGAGGTAAACTTTGGCTTAAAATGACAAGCTGTGTATAACTTTTGCTTATCTGCTAGTGTATCTCTGTAAGTGTGTAGCATAGCAGCTGCTATGTTCTAATAGCTGTTCTGTTTCTTCTCATTTCTTTTCTCTTGCTCAAGTCTTGCAGTCTGAATATTAGGGAAAAACAGTAAATTCAGAATTGAGTCTCCCTTTCCCTTATGTCTTAGAAGTGAAATCCTGAAAAAAAAACCAACACCCTCCTCAATCACACAGAGAATATAATTTTCTGATTTATCTTGATTATTCTACTTTCTTGAAAATTCTTATAAGCTAGGTCAAACTGTTCAGACAAATTCAGAATGAGAGCTGGAATCTGTCTGGCTTCATGGTTCCTTAGAGACAAGCGATTTTAAGGACAATTTTTAAGTGTCTCCAAATGAGGGCAAATGCTGACACCCAGAGTCAGGATAATGTAACACTTCACAGTGGCTCATGCAAGCGTGAACACTAACGACACATCAAAAGGAGCTTAATTAATGGCTTCTGGGGAACCTTCGCACGTATTTACAGCTGTAATTCAGGTTAATATTTGTATAAGCCAGCTCTGAGCAGGAGGACAGACTAGAGACTTCATGAGGAACCTTCCAGCCTGAATTGTTCTGCAATTCTGTGACTGAATTAATACAACAATATTACATGTGAAAAAAACTGTGGGACTGGGGACTACTTGCAGAAAACTTCATTTAGCACCTTTAGCACTTCATTAGCTTAGCACCACTTTGGGACGGAGATAAAGGAAAACCCAGTTACTTACATCATCACATCACTTCATCTCATTCTGTATTATGAGGTAAGAATAATCTACAAAACTACATTTTAACCTGAAATTCAATCAGTCTGAAAGGCTGTAAAACATGAGAAAATATTAGACCATAATCCATGAAGATATTTTATTAAAAAAATAAATCTCTCCACAGAAAAAAGGCTAAAAATAACATACCTAATGACCATTCATTGCTTTTATAAATTAAAGCTGCTGTGGGTTTGTTGGTCTGCAGAAATATTTCTGAATACTGAACAGTCCTCACCTTAAAGAAAAAGTGAGGGAAGACTGATCTAAGGAACAGCTTCCTATTGTCATAAGGGGTCTGAATGATATTGCCTTGGACATTGCTCAGAAGTAAATATGCCATCAAATAACTGATAACTTTGTTATTATGCTTCAGTGCTGGTTTTTCCTAATTTCCAGGTGCCTTATTTTATAATAGTAGCAACATTTTCTTCTGGTAGGCATGCTATCACATAGGATGAGTGTAAATGTTGGAGTTATTAAATTCACTGCAAAGACTTTAGGGATTTTCTCTTCCCCACCTTTTTCTCACCAGAATGTTCATCTTAAAAGCATTTGACTTATATATTTCTGGTTTCAGTGCACTGTGTGCATGAATCCAGACCCTAAAGACATGAGTTGCGCTCAGTCTTTGCCTGCCCTGTAAAGGAAAAGGATTTCTTCAGTAACTTTTGCTGACACTGGCCTGTGTGGATGGTGCAAGCTCTCACTGCTAACAAGTAAGCAAGACGCATGGATCTGATGCCAAAAGCTCTCCAGGGATCTCAAATGTCTCTAGCTGGGATAAAGGAGACTGGTGTGTGGGATTGCATGCTGCTGGATGCCATAAACTGTTTGTAGAGACATATCTTCTGCTGATGTTCAATACTTCTCGTGGCTGAGCTGGAGCCAGCACATGGTGTTGTAGCTGTGGTGTGTTTGAGGAGAGGCAGGCTCTCTGCATGGCTGAGCACATTATTGTACAGTCCCAGCCTTTACTGTGATGTCTGATGTACTTGAAAGACTGTCCTCTGGAAGTGGGACAGAGCTCTTTGTTCCTGCTTCCGCCCTTTCCGTCTGCCTTTTTGTTCTCCATGACAGCTGAGTCCTGTCCTCATACTGGAAATAGGAAATTCAATTTTTTCCTACTTGCTGTGAAGCCTTGGGTAGACTCTGCTCCTGTCTTGCACCACAGCTCTTTTCTATCACTGCTGATCCTTATTCAGTGCTTCTGAGTCTGCCTGTGGTGCTCCTGGTTTCTCCTCACTAGACATTATCCCTTCCACCTCTATATCACTTTATCATTCCCTTGAGAAAAAATTACAGAAGTGTTGGAATCCAGAGCTCAGAGAATGTTTCTCTGCCTGTTTTAGGAAGGCCTGACTCTCAGCAGAGCACTGCTGTTAACCTTCATATCTGGAAAAAAGTTACCAAGGCTTTGGGATGAGTTGGAGCACACAAATGTGAACTAGATAACAGTATGTAGTTGTAGTAGTTTATTACAGGGTGAAGAATTTAGGGTTTCAGGATTTTAATATGAGAGTGAATAGGAGACAAGATGGAGGATTTTGGACATTGTCTTATCTCCTTGTTCTCGTTCTGCTCCATTTTCTGTAGTACTGGTGGCAAAAAATTATTGGTTAGAGAAAGCAGTAGCATGGATATCACATGACTAGATTAGTAGAAGTTATTGGTAGAAAAGTAGAAACAAAGTCCATGTAAGAAAGTAATCGGACTAAACAGCTTTAAAAGGCCTTGGTTTGGGGTGTTTGGGGTCCATTTTGTGCCTTGCTTCTCGCATGCTAAGTCTGGTGTGTGGACGGCGCGCTGAATTTAAGATAAGAGAAAAATAAACAACAGCCTGAAGACCAAGAAATCAAGAGTCTTGCTTGTTTTTCATCCTTGGCTCAAAGCTCCCAGGGGAACCCCTCTCCAAAGGGCCCAGGAGGTGGGTTCCCACTCGTGCCAGGACTATCAAAACCCAGCAAGAAGGAAAAAAATCAGTTATTCTAGTCAAGATTTAATTTCTGGTTTGGTACATTGCCCATAAAACATATTTCTAATCCAATCTAGTCTTCTGTTGTCAGTCTGAACATCTTCCAACCTGTTGACAGGAACATTTTATTTCAGACTTGTCACCAAATTCTGGAAATGGATGGAGCACCTGTTACTGTGTGTGTGTTTTAAAACATAATCATAGAATTATTTAGGTTAGAAAATACTTTTTAAGATCCTCCAGTTCAACCATTAACTTAACACTGCCAAGTTCAGCACTGGAGCCATGTCTCTAAGTACCACATCTACATGTGTTTTAAATACCTTCACAGATGGTGATTCCACACTTCCCGAGGCAGTGACAAAAGGTGACTCTGAACATGAAGAGGGAATAAGCTCATAAATGTGGGATGGGGAATGACTTGGTGCTTCACTGCATGTCAGACTGGGACAATGGCTTTAACTAGAGTAGAATTAAACTTTTAGGGCCACAAGATGGCAGACAGGAACAAGGCAAGACTGCAGGGAGGGGATTTACACAGCTCCAGGTTTTCCTCACCTTTGAGCCAAATAATAGTTGGGAACAGTGATTCATTTACCTTCTGGACCACAATGGGATCTCCATAGCAAACAAAGGAAATATCTTCTTTGATGCTGAAGGGAAGCAAGTGATACTCAGGACACAGTTGACACTGAAAAACCAGGATCATAATAACTAAGAGACTAGAGATGTCAAGAGTTGAGTAGCATTCTGGCTTTTATACTCATAGTCTTTAAAAGAAGTATATTTCATAGGTATGAATTTTAGTCTCTCAAGTAAGAGTATGATCATATTAAAAAAACTTTTTTTTTCCCTGATTTTGTGCTTTTCATTTTTTTCATGATTATCTCAACTAAATGTACCCATCAGGATGCAATCGCTGTCCTAATGCAGTATGTGTTTATCACAGGCCATTCCCTTTCCCTTAATTTAATACAAATAACTATGTCTCCTTTGGTGACCAAAAGCCGGAGCAATCTTTTCCTGCTCCTTGGCTCTCCCCTGTTTGGGGCAGATAATGTTCCCATCAAGGCTGAGCTTTTGCTGCTCTGAGCAGCTCTGGGCAGCCTGAGAGCTCACGCCCCGCGAGTGGCCGCCAGGTCCCTGCCATACACACTGGCACCAGCAGTGCTCACCAGGAGCTGCAAGGTGCTCGGGCCATTGCTCTGCTAAGTACTTGTGACTCTTGCTAACAGTCCTGGAAGCAATTAACAAGTCAGTTTTCCATCCAGTGCATCTGGCCTCATGACTTACCAGTGCTTCTTTGAGTGTTTATTTGAGAGGGGGTAGTGGCACTGTGCAGATTTGTCACCTTGCAACATAAGCCATGTACAAGTGACACAAATAACACTGCGCCGTAGCAAGGAGCCAAACAACACTGGCCTGTCAGCTCTCCAGGGCACTGGCCCACTGAACTACAAGTGAAAATCAAATAGAGCAGCTTTTAGCCATTGCCCACCATCTGAAGTGGCCTTGTCTGAGGGCCTCTGTCTTTGTGCCCCCCATGCCCTAGGCATGAGCAGTGTGCAGAAGTGGGAGAAGTGGGTGTAGTGGTGTTGTGGTTTAATATGGCTTGGTTTTTAGTTAGAGAGAAAATCCATCACTTACAGAAGTGATTCTCTGTGAGGACTGCTAACAGAGCTGCTCAACAGTTCTGTTGAGTCTGGAGCTTCCTCCAGACTCAACGGAACCAATCAGCTGGCTAGTTTTGAATACTGCCACCCTGTTAAACCTCTTAAGAAAGCTGAACACACCTCTGTGAAATCACATTTAAATCTGAACAAACCCTGGGAAAAACTCTCTTGCTTCTGGCCTTTGAACAGGTAACTGGATGCTGGCCAGGCCAGGCCCTGCTCTGCCACGTGGCCTGGCAGGGCCAGGCTGGGCCCTGCTCTGCTGCATGGCCTGGTGGGGCTGGGCCAGGTTCTGCTTTGCTGCATGGCCTGGTGGGGCTGGGCCAGGTTCTGCTTTGCTGCATGGCCTGGTGGGGCTGGGCCAGGTTCTGCTCTGCTGCATGGCCTGGTGGGGCTGGGCCAGATTCTGCTTTGCTGCATGGCCTGGCAGGGCCGGGCTGGGCCCAGCTGAGATTCTGCCATTGCTGAGTTATAACCAGGGCTGATAGAAATAAAAGGGCCAGCAGATAGTTCCCCCTTTTGATGGCTTTTATTAAGTGACAGCTCTTTATTGGGAATAGGGCAGCCCCTATTCCCAATAAAGAGCTGTCACTTTTAATGCTGCCGCCACCGCCACCGCCACCGCCGCCCCCAGTGGTCAATGACAAGGAGCAGGATTGTGTAGTCCTGTCAGTGCTGACAGGGCTGGAGGTCCCGTCCTCGCAGGAGTCCTCAGGAGACCATGCTGGCTTCATTGTCTAGGGGTGTCATTCTACTGCTGTGCTGTTTAGGTTATGGTGAGGACGGGTCTGGCTCCAGTCAGGATCATCCGCTTCCTTAGGTCCTCACTGACCCGTGGGTGCAGTTTTTGGTCAGTTTCGGTGGTAACTCACTGCCCTGGGGCGGCCAAAATCTGCCAAACTCATGTGCTCATTACATGCACCCGTTCACAAGCCATGCCGGGATTGCAGAAGTTTTCTTGGGAAGCCACTGTGGGTTCTGCGTGGCGCCGAATGGGGACAGGGCACAGGCAAAAAAGGAGAGGAAAGGAGGCAAAAACAGGGGCACATGCAAGGGGTGACTGGGGGCAAACCAGGCAAAACAATTGAACAACCGAACCGACCCCCAAAAAAGCAAATCGAACAGTGTAAATGGCAACTCCAAACCAGAACTTGTACCGTGACTCCGAACTGGTAAGTGACCCATCTCTATTCATATCAATGGCCAGCCGGCCAGGCTGGCTCCGCCTCGGCTTCGGGTGGGGCCACTCGGGGCTCCGCTCCGGCCGTGAGCTGCCAAGCCATCCTGCCAAAGCCACAGAAAAATCTTGGGGCTAAGAACAGAGCCTCGTGCAGAAAGCAGCCCCANTAAATGGCAACTCCAAACCAGAACTTGTACCGTGACTCCGAACTGGTAAGTGACCCATCTCTATTCATATCAATGGCCAGCCGGCCAGGCTGGCTCCGCCTCGGCTTCGGGTGGGGCCACTCTGGGCTCCGCTCCGGCCGTGAGCTGCCAAGCCATCCTGCCAAAGCCACAGAAAAATCTTGGGGCTAAGAACAGAGCCTCGTGCAGAAAGCAGCCCCATGGCTGGAACTGACTGCAGCAGGGGCCGGAAAACAGCCACGCAGCCAGGGCAGCCACTGCCCAGCAGAGATCACACAGTCATCCGCAGGCCTGGGTGAGATATTAACTCTTTCAATGCAGATGAAACTTGCAGACATCAATCCTTTCTCAAGTGAGAGAAAAGGAAGGGGTGAAGACACGTAAAGACAACAACATAGAGACATTGAGGTCAGTGAAGGAGTCAAATCCTAGATGGGAGGAGAATGAGGAGATTTTCTTGGGATTAAATTCTTTTGTGAGGCTATGGTGAAGATATAATTGATACATCAAACTCCTTTTTTCTCCTGTAATTCATGGAATGCACTGGGGACATCCAGCATTCTAATCACAGCCATGAGCAGAGGCACAGCAGTTGAAGCAAGCAGGTGTTGAAGTAGCTGTGCTCCATTGAGCAGCTTGAACAGACAGACATGAGAGAGATGAGAAACCTTGCCCCAGGGATGAAAGAAGAAAACCTCTGTTCCTAGAGATAAAAGAGAACTTTTGTTTCTATACTAGAACAGCTCATCCTTAAAATTGCACCCCAATAAGCTAAGATAACCCATGGTGGTAGCTGTGGGAAGACTACCAAACCGTGGGGGGGACTTCATGATTGCAGATTTCTGGACAGCTGCTGTTCATGAAAACTATAACCATGAGAGAACTGTTTCTTGTGGAAAAGTCTTCATGGCATGGCAGGAGAGACTCCTCTCCCTAAGTGAACTGAAGAAAGATTATTTTAGAAGTGGTAAACTGAAAATACCAAATTTTGTCTCTTTACATTGTCAGTGGGAAAAGAAAGAACACCTGGGGGAAGGAGAAGTGTTCTGAAGGTTTATTCTGATTTATTATTATTTTTCTTTTAGTTCTGTTAATAAAGTTTTCTGTATACCCTTTAAAATGTTGAACCTGCTTTGCTCTCCTCCTAATCCTTATCTCACAGCAAAAAATGAGTAACTAATTTTAGTGAGTGCACTGGCGTTTGGCCAGCGCTAGACCCACCACAAGTGGTCACCCATTTGACACCTGCAGACACTCAGCTCTGCATATCTAGTAATAACCAGGAGCTATGATCCCAGGAGCAAGAGCAAGATGATACTATAAATTTAATCCAGCAAGAAGATAACACCATAACAAGCTGCTGCCAAAGCCAAAGAAGACTTCTACTTGAACTTTGTACTGACTTTTAGTCGCTGACACAGAGAAACACCCTGCTACAATCACTCCTAATTCACATAAGCCCCTTCTCCACAGCCCATGGATTGTAAAATGGAGCTGAAGGAATGTATAACCAGTTGCTCTATCTTTAGATTGTTTCCCATATGTGAAATACTGATTTTTCACTGTTTGAAGTGTATAAAAGGAGGTAGCTAATATTCTGAGAATGCATGCAGACATAATAAACAAACATCTCTACTCCATGTGTGAATTGGCTTTTTGGACACCGGGTAGAACCATATTTGGGACAACTGAGGCATATTTGGGATGGGCTGAAGCCAGGCCATGGGCTCCCAAGTAGGCCCTGTGGCTGGCCAGGGCAGGGGTGTGGTGCTGTGAGGGCTCCAGTTCAGCCATTAGAGCCCCAGTTGAAAAGCAGCTGCCACAGGCCAGGTTGGGCTATGGCCAAGCATTCCCAATGGGATGGGGGCTGACTCAACTGCTCCAGCTCCAAGCAGGCCCTGAGTCCTGAAGGCAGCACTCCTGCCCTTGCCACTGTAACAAAACTTGATACTCCTATTTCTATTTCAGTCCTATTGTTTCCTGTCCGGGATTGTTGCCTTCTGGCTTTCAGGTAACACTTTAAGCTTTTGATTTTACCTAGTAAGTCCTAAATAGTCAATTGATGACAGTTCGAGGGATGACCTGTGTTGGCACATGTAGTCTGGCTGGGAAAATGATCCCACCTTCACATATGGAGGCTTGACACTTGTTTACAACCAGGCAGAGTAGAAGTTAGAGCAGTCTTTTATGTCTCAGCAGAGTGATCAAAAGTCCAGGCTGGAGAGGTCCTTGTGGCTTGTCTGACTGGGCTGATCTGCTATCTGTAAATAATTGTGTATTTGTTACACCCTTGGTTCTGTAGCACTTTCCTGTTCCCCATTCTGTCTCTTCACTGGGTGAGAGACTGGACTGTCACTGGTTAATTGCTCAAGCAATCGACCACTTAATCGCCCATCACCAGAGGCTACAGTGGCATGTTGAGCAAGATAAGGGAACAGGCTGATAAGAGGCAAATCCAATGAAGTTGGATAGTGCTTTTTATCATGGCAAGGTCATTATCCAAGTGGCTCAGCCATGAAAACTCACCTCTGGAAAAGTATTGGCACATTCACATGTAGCCTGGCAGTATTCATCTCTGCTGATGGGCCATAATGGTCCAGAACTGACTCCACTTTACTGATGTAAGAGGCATCTTAGAAAGTGTCATAACCTTCAAAGACTCCCAAAGTGTCCCATGATCCAAAGTATTACATCACCCAGTATAAAACTTCCTGCTCTTGGAAAAGTACCTGAGCGTTCCCACCTGAACCTGAGCAAACCCCTGGGGCACTGATGGTGAACACGTAACTTCTGAAACCGTCATGGCCCAACTGTCCACCGATTTATCACTGTCTTACAAAAGCCACATGTATTCATTCACTCCTGTTTACCATCATTTCAAAGGGGCTGGCATGTCACTACCAAAGGGACAGTCAATAAAACTGTCAGTGCACTCCAAAGCCTTTTCCAGTGGATATAAATCCAGTGGACTCTGTGTTTCATGGACTTCCGCCACTCCCAACGGATCAAGACCAGGACCCTCTCCACCAAGAAGACCAGAAGAAGAGGACCAATGGGATGCTGTCAGGATTCATGTGGTGGTGATATTTTTAATTTTTAATCTGTCTTTCTGTCGTGCTCATTTTCTCCTCCCACTCTCTTTTCCTATTTTTTCTATCTCTCCTGCTCTGTGTCATATTTACAGTTAAATAAAAATCCACATCATTGACTTCAGCATATGCTCTCATTTCAACCTTAATTTGGACAGAGGCATCTCTCTGATAATTTTAATAACCAGTGCACATTGCACTGGTTCTCTTAGCTTGGCCTCTTATCTGAAATCTGAGCATATTTAAGGATCCCAAGCAGAGATGCTCCTCAGGAAGCTGGATGCATTCTGAAGGAACATTAAAATTTTGATGGAAGTAATGAAAGACTGTTTACCTTTCTGTAAATGAGTTTAAAATATTTTAAGGATGTTTTGACAGAATGCCCTTCAGATTAAGAGTTGGAGAATGACAGCAGAATTATCCCTCTTGTCTATTAGGCTGCCTTGGAACCATTTTAATATTTAGCTTGAAACAGATGTTATTTCTTGGTCCTCCGTACAGGTTTTACTGCCTTATCTTCCTGTGCTATAGAGAAAGGGCAAGAATATGGAAGGATAGATGATTTTGTGGAAACTGAGAATTAAACTGTTACTGTTTTATTCAGAAATAAAACAGTTCGTTAAAGATAGATATAGCCCCACTGAATACTGGGGAGTAGAAAAAAATTGTTGCTTTCTTCCATCTATAGATGTCCATAAAGAGCATGCTTTTCTGACTGTTCTCTTTTGTGTTTCCTATTTCCCTGAATATTTCATGTGGGATTTCTCCACAAGAGCGGTGACTCAGTCCATGCAAACCACCAACTCTCCCACTTACCCTCTTGTGGAGGAAAAAATTATTTTAGCTAAATTGGGTGATTACAGTCAGGGAGGAGAAATGTTTGCCTTTTCAAGTGGAAGAGAAGTCAGAGAACCCGCAGAGCTCTTAAATGAGATGGATTGCATCCTAGTTGATCCCTTTGTACCCCCAAAGAAAAAACAAACCTTAGGCCATACTGGATGTGCTCTGACTTCAAGCCAGGAAATGATCACCTACCATTGCCAGGATTCCTGCCTTTGCTCCTATTTACAAGCGTGTTCATATATAGCAAGGAAAATATGACTCAAAACACTCTCTGGTAGTTTAGAAGTCATATGATATGAACATTGCAAGACATTGAAACAGATTAGACATCAGTCTGCAATGGCTTGGCCAAAAAAAAAAAAAAATAGGATGATATAATATTTCTTCTTTGAAGTCTGAATCTATGTACTCTGAGCATGGTGAAGTTAACAGTCATCTAAAAGTGTATTTGCATGCAAATATAGGTATATATATTATATATATATATATATGAACACAGATATGCACACAAATCTCTCTCTTTATGCACGCATATGATGGGAGTTACATGAAATACCTGTTCTGGTATATGCATGTTATGCATATAATATACATATTGTACCTACATGTATGTATCTGTCCATATATATACACACACATTTTACACATGCATGCATACTCATATATATGCACATCTATGTATTGTGAGTATAGATGACCTATCTGTATGTATACATACAGTACTTATGTGATTTATAAAATTTAAGCCTTTTATGATACTATAGTATCATACGTATCCATAATTCAGCTGTTTGTTGCCTAGAGACTGATGTCAAGAATGAAAGCACACTGCTCTTAGTCTCTTTCTTTCAGGCCATCTATGAGAGAGAGACACAGTACTGAGGCAAAAATCCTGATTTTTGAGACCCCACATAACTTTCATACCAGATACTGAATATTGAAATGTCAATCCTAGTACTCATCCCAAGCACTGTACTGTAAACAGGATTTTTGAAGCCATTTGTGTAGACTCCTGCTGATAACAGTTACATTCTACTGATATTTAAACAAATATGATGGGCAATGAGGCATTTCTTCTGTGAAAAGTTGTGCAATTGTATCAATCCTGAAAAAACCAGGCAATGCCATTTCATGTCATCATGTCCATCATGACCTAGTGCCAAAACATATCTTCCTGATGACTTTTTAAATACCAGGACTATAGATAAAATATTCCAGCAGAAGAGCTGATTGAGAATCAATTTCATGGCTTTTCAACAGCAATGTGTTCTGGCACTTCAGATTTCCTGCCAAGAAAAGAAAATGGAATTTATTCCTCCTGAGCATGCAGGAAAAAGAATATTCTAGGTTGTTTTCCAGAAGAAAGATTATTATGGGATTTCTCTGTCTGTTACTTCCCTTCATTGCAGTAGATTTTAAATCTAAAGTTTAATTTCAATCATATTTAATGAGTTATTCTAGTCCAAAAACTTTAATGAAAAATGATGGCAGGGAAATGAGAGAGATAAAATTAGTGTCTCTGATGAGAAAAAGGCTTAAGTCTGAACTCAACTGATATTTCTTTTGTGGTTTGCAGGTTAGTCATTCAGTGTTTTCATGTGGCAAGTCAGTCACCATGGGCCTAGTTGGAATCAGCTGGGAGTTAGGAGGAATAGGAGAATTGTGAGAGTTCAGATGTGGGGAAAATATACATAAATTTCAGTTTTTAAATTAAAAAAAATCATCTGTTGAAAGACAGGCTTCAGTACTGCAAATATTCAGGAACATTTTTTCCATATATGATTAACTCAAAGATTTGTTTCATCACTCACCAGCCCCATGAGTGCCCTTTGCAGCCTAAGCTGGGCAGAGATGCAGCTTTAGCATTAGAGAGCACTCAGGGAGGCTGTTTAGCCAAACATGAGACATGCTGTCATGCCACTTACTATAGTTAGCCACTGTAAGTGACAGTATCCTTTGTGCTGTTTTCACATTCTTTTGCAGGTTCAGTTTGTTAGCTGCTTCTGGCAAGTCATACAGCAGTGGCTTTAAAAAACTCCTAACTTTTGTCACCTTTTCACAGCATTTAGCATAATCTAAACTCCCTTGATTGGTGTTACTTAATCAGCTATGCTGGGATACTGAAGTTAATAATCTACAATGGAAGTGTCCTTGCAATTTTTTTTTAATCACACTATCTTTCATAAGCTAGTTTTTGCTGATAAAAAAGGCAAGGGTCAGATATAAGTAAAATTTAGGGGGTTAAAAAGCTTACAACTGACAAACACCAGTCTACTTGGGAAGGATTGTTAGCAGAAACTCCATATAATGTTACTAAAAGGCTACAATATTGGAAACTGTTTATGGTCAGTAGAGGTCTAGCTAGTTGTCTGCAAAGACGTTCTTGCAGTGATACCACAACTGTCCCAGCTCTTGCTTAGAGTAAGATTAAGATTTATAAGTATTTATCAGGACAATTGCTGCTATTAAAAGCTATGGTATCCACCTAGGAATGTAAGAAAGACAATGTTTTTATGATTAATCTGATTTATGTGATACCATTCCCATTTGAGTATTTATTTATCACAGGCTTCTTCTATACAAGCAGATCATGCAGGCCAAACTTTATCCTTGGCTTGTGAGGGCAAGCAGCATTTTATAGCCCATATCTCTTCATCTAAATGATATCCCCTCATAAGAGGATCACCTGGTTTATACAGCTTACTGAGGAGGGTTTGTGTTTCAAGCTATCCCCTGGAACGTGCTCAGACATTCCTTTCTGGTAGTGTTGCTAGGTGGGATAAACAAAAATCATGCTGGGCATGTGTTAATGGTTAAAGAATACAGTCACATTTGACTGTTTCAGTGAGACTTTAGTGAGGTTATAAAGTCTAGTAGTAAACACACAGAAGCTGTTTTTCAGCTGGGCACCCAACATATATCAACCACCTTCAGCCTGAAACATAGAGCAATATAATACCCACCTATAGTCAATACCCTCCATCTTTCCAGAGGACGTTTAAACGTGGCATCTTTGTTGCATGACAGGTGTATAACTGGTCACATGATGGGCACAGCTCTCCAGCTGCTGCATCACAGATTGAAGAGGGCATTTCTGACATGCAAAGTGCATGAACTTCTGTTCTCTGGTCCTGAGAAAGACCTAGACCAGCTATCTGCAAGAGGAGTGCAAGTAGAATTATGTCCTAATAACGTCACAAAGCTGAAATGCATTCAGTCATCTCATGGACTGGCATTAGGTTGGATATGTTAAATATGTGAAAAGCACAATGCCATTAAATATGGGCTTTAAATGTGTCCATAAATGTCTGCAAAGTTTGCTGAAGGGAAGGATTTCTAGCAGCATTTTGTCTTGGCAATTTGGACTTTGTACAGAGCAGAAAGTGCCATGGCTGCAAGACACCAAAACAAAAAATAGGGGCTAATCTAAGGAAAAGGTTTTATGTATTTCAGCTATCATAAATAAGCAGATAATAAAACAAGATAGACAGACTTTCATATTTTGATGTTTAGCAGAAAAAGCACCATTATCTAGGTTTCACAGAAAGAACAAAAGAGAAGTTTAATATTTAAAGTTTGCAAAGTGTTTGATGTGACCCTGGAGTCAGAAAAAAGTTGATCTGCAAAAGATGAGGCAGCAAGAGATGTTTCCCTCTGAGGGGAAACAACTGTTATGGGAAAGGTGGTTTGAGGGGCCTGCTTAATTCATAGTATTAATTGAAGGATTTATGATCACAGGGAGATAAAAATAAAACATTTTCTCATCTGCTGTCACAGATGTGAATGTTCATGCAGCAAGAACACTTTAACCGGCAAAAAACAAATACAGCAAATACAGAGGTGACAGCAAGTGCTTGGAGCCTTATTTAATTGAGCAAGAAGAAGAAAGCACCTCTGGTACATTTGCAGGGTACTGCAAGGTCAAATCTAGTTTCTCTAAGCGGAGTGTGTTTACTGCCAGCAGATATTTTTCAATCATGAAGGATTCAGGAGGGTAAAGTTCCAAATATTAATGTCATTCTTAGCACATGTTTCAGTTTAGCCCAGGATGAGACTCATTAATAAGATGTACAGTATTTTTTTAAGCAGCCAGCCTTGCAGGAGCTCAAAGATAAAGCCACATCCTGGATATAACTACCACTCAAAGGCTATCTCTAATTACACGTGTCAGAACTCCAGAACATTTCTATTGTAAATCTGTAATTAATTTGCTTACTAAAAATATTCCAAGTCCTAAATATATCTTAAAGATTAATTATTGAAAGACTGTTTCAAAAACGTGGGATTCAGGAAACAGAAAAAGTTGGATCAGAAAGGTATTATAATTAAAAATTTTAGTAAGATTTATGTTGAATAATTAAACACCTGGGAGAAAAAAAACCAATGCCTCCTTAGTGAGACCATGAAAGATTTGTGGGGCAAAACTCATGTATTTCTGACCCCATTTTACCTGTGGTCTTTTCACTCTTTTTCAGGAATGGTGCAATAAAGATTTGTGAAGTCTTAGGCTGGGCATTTCTAGTATATTTCTTCATATGATTCCCATTATTATCTAATGACATTATTGCTTGTATTGCTTTGATGTTGAGACCTTAATGGGTTTTATGAATAAGGCAATTTCTCCCAAGGCCAAGATCAAGAAACATCTTTACATTAGAATTAAAGAATAAATTTATGGCTGCTCTAACTGAACTTCTGAAGAAAGCAAATAGGGTTTAGCATGCACTTAGGAGATAATTAACCTTAATGTTCTGTAGAGAGCACCGTGATGTTATGCTCCAGTGCAGCCTCATCAGCACTTTCTGGGACTCTTTCCATAAACCTTAGTTTGAAGCTCAGTGGTTAATTTTCATCCAGATCTGCTGGGTAATATTGCTGAGGTCTGTTCTGTAGGAAGCAGAATGCCAGCTCATCTTCTGGGCCAGCCAGGTGCTGAACATCCCCTCTGAACTGAAAACTGCAGCATGCAGCAGCTGCTCTCTTAAGGAGCAGAGACAGAGTACCCTGCCAGAATGGAGAAGCTGAAATTAAAGAAGAATCTTAAAGTTTAGCAAAATTCATCTTATACTCCTTTTTCACATCTGGACTGTAACTCATCATATGAGCAAACTTGTTGCAGACCAATCTTAAAATACATAAGTTGATAATTAAAAACAGAAGCAGCAGAGGCATGCAATACCACTGATCAGATAGTAACAATTAATTTGTTACTTGACTGACTTCAGAAATAGGCTACTGAGAACTCTCTTTTTAAGGAACTAAAAGCCAGTTTCTAAGGAGCATGCAAAACATCTGAGTGAAAGTAGGTGAGCTACCTTTCTGGTAGCCCTCAGTGCTGTTAACCTTCAATAGGGGACATAGCATCTCCTCAGACATCCTCAAAATCAACTAGTGCCATTTAATTCAGCTATGCAGTGAATCAGAAAGGCAAAAAACCCAGGAAAAAATCAAGTTATTGCACTAAGAAGTTGCTTGTTAAATTCTCAGTAAGCAAACTCTAGTGTCATGTCTTTCCCTTAACATATTTAGCTGCAACTGACTGAACACTGCTATTTAAAATCTGCAAGTCTTTGGTAAGATCAAATGTCCCATTAGGCATATTTCTGAGGTCTTCAAGGCACAAAGTGCATAATTCTACAGGCATTCAGAAATATTTTCACATTAGCTATTTGGAGTTTAATTTCCCCTTGATAAAAAGAAACCAAATTCAGAAAGCTCTGAATTGAACATATTTTGTTCAACAAAACCCTCCTTTTTTCTTATTTAGATGAGAAGCTTGGCTTTGTTTTAATTAAATATCATTTAGAAACAAAACTGTTACTGTTTTATTATAATTTTATTTTCTTCCAATTTTGTACTAGGAAAAAATGAACTATGATAAATTCAAAAAGAGCTTAAGGTAGCCTGATCTTTTCTTCTTCCTGAAATAGCTTTAGTACTCCTGCCAAAGACATAAGCAGCCAATTACATAGGAAGTACACTAATGGCCAAAGCTCTTTAAGTGACTTATTGTCACAGTTCTGAAATTCCTAGCTTTTAATTTCCTTTAGAAGGAAAAGGTAGAATCAAAAGAAAATCATGTAGCATAAAACTGTTTCTTTGGTTATAATGGTGAAGGTGTTAAAATCACATATATTCAGTTTGTTTCTGATGCTGTGTCAGATGATGTCCTTTTCAACATCTCCAGGGGTGGAGTCTTTCTCCTATGCTTTTATTTCATCATTGTCACCTTGAGGAATATTATTCACGTAAGTGCTGCATCTGATGCCTGTATAAGTTTGGGATAGACCCCATTGATAGAGAACTTTTCTTTAATTAGCCATTTAATTGGAAGCTGAAATCAACAGTCTCATTTCATATTTTGATTTGCTGAGACCAGTGTGAGGGGAATAGTTCTTGTCCTTTCTTTATGATCAAAGGCTTAACGAGGGAACTGTAAATTACACTGGAAGTTTGGAACAACAGAAAAAAATTTGTCAGAGGGAAACTGTCACAGCCATCTCAAATAGTGACATGCACTCAACAACTTCTAATGCATCAAACACAGTACGACCAGCGGGGTAAAAGAGAGGATTATCCCAATGTGTTCAGCATTGGTGGAACCTCATTGTGCACAGTTCTGGGCCCTTCCATTTAAGAAGGATGTGACGGTCCTGGAATGTGACCAGAGGAAGGCAACACAGCTCGGCAAAGGGCTTGAAGGCGTATCCTCTGTGAAGTAGCTGAGGACTCAGTCTCTACAGCTCCCTAAGGAATGGAAATGGACATGGACGTGACAAAATATGTGAGAATTGTTTAAATCCATGTCAGGGGAGGTTCAGATGAGGTGTTAGGAAGCATTTCTTCACCAAAAGATTAGTAAAAATGTTGGAACAGGTGTCCTAGAGAAGTGGTCGATGGTCCTCTCCTCTCCTCTCCTCT
>VWZP01002146.1:248711-301167 GCA_013396995.1 Dicaeum eximium | reverse complement strand
TGGACATCAGACTCCCACTCCTGAGTGTCCGGGTCTTTCCACACGATTACCGATTTATTAGATTTGCCAGATCCATCTGTGTATATGTTTAAAGCTCTTAAAGGAGTCTTACTTTGCATGAATTTGGGGACCAAATGGAAAGTTTCTGTAAATAATTTGTGTTTTGGGTAATGTATCAGAATTAGTCCTGGGTAGCTATCCAAAGGCAATTGGAATGTTTGGTTAGTTAGCAGAATTGATTCTAGTTCAGCCAATCTCATAGGTATGTAAATGCACGTGGGGTCACACCCTGCGATGGTCCGAAGGCATGACCTGGCCTTAGTGATGAGTGTAGAAAACTGCTCAATAGGTGTAATGATGGTTTTGTTGGACTCATGTGGAAGAAAAATCCACTCTATAATTAACAGAGGGTCTTTCAATGATTCAGCCCACTGAAAAATGACCCCATAAAAATGAGGGCACTCACCCACAACTGCGAAGCGGAACGGTAACACAGGGTCGCACCAATGTACCTTTTGTGATGACATGGCGTCAGCAACCTTCTGCAGCGCGGAAGAAGCTTCCGGGGTGAGAGCTCTTGGGGGGGGGTAAGATTGTCATTCCCCCGCAGCAGCACAAACAAGGGATCAAGGTCTTTGTTGGACAACCCCAAGAAAGGTCAAAGCCAATTGTTCGATCCGCATAGCTGTTGCATCTCGCGGAGTGTCTTCGGGTCATTTCTGATCCTCAGGGGCTGAGGAATAACAGTCTTGTCCATTAATAGCAGTCCAAGATATTTAAATGGTGGAATCATCTGGACTTTCTATGGCAGCAAGTGTTTTGTGTAGAACCATGTTTAAATAAGTCTGCTCTTTTGCACAGATGAGAATGTCATCCATATAGTGATATATGATGATGTCTGGGAAAGGTTTCCTGATGGGGAACAAAATCTGTGCCTTTGGCATAATGTTGGGCAGTTTTTCATGCCCTGAGGGAGGAGGAGCCAGTGATACCTTCTGGCGGGTGCTTGGCGGTTCCATGAAGGCACGGAAAACGCGAAACATGGGGTGTCTCGAGGATGAAGAGGGATATTGAAGAAGCAGTCCTGCCAGCCGCCAATCCCTGGGGAGCATTGAGGGCGAGGGCATACCGGGCTGCAGGGAACCCATGTCCTCCAGGACCTCATTGATCTTACGGAGCTCCTGTAGGAGCCTCCACCTGTCTTTGCCAGGTTTTTTGACAACAAAGACAGGGGTGTTCCAAGGGCTGGTGGATGGTACAAGATGGCCCTTGGACACTTGCTCCTCAATGAGGGACTCAAGAGCGCTTAATTTTTCGTTGGGAAGGGGCCACTAGTACACCCACACCGGATCATCTGTTTTCCAAGTAAGAAGTAGTGTGGTGCGATCCTCAGTGGCCCCAACTAGAAATCCCACGTTGGTTTGGGGATTTCTAGTCTGGTCCCCCATAGGGACAATAGGTCCCTGCCCCAGAAGGTAAGGTGACAATTTAGCATAAAAGGCCGAATATTTGCAATTTGGCCCTCTGGCCCCTCCTCACAACTCAAGTTTTTGCTTCTTAGGGTGGTGACTGCTCCCCCAATCCCCGAGACGGTACCTACAGGTTTCTCCAGTTCCCACGTTTCCAGCCACTGCGACCACGGAATGATGGATACGTCGGCACCCGTGTCCGCCATCCCTACAAGGGCGATAGATCTTTTCTGGTAGGACAACGAGCATAGGATTTTTGGTTTGTCAGTCAGAATGTTTTGGATGAAGTAGACATCATAGTCATTGTTACTTGGGTAATTTTGCCCTCCCAGGATATACATTTGGGCAATCGGGAGTCCAGCTGGAATGGAAAATGGAGGGTGGAAGCATTTGATGGAGACAGTTAGTTCCGTAAAAGGGTTGACGCGGACAACCTCAGGCGTAACGGAAATCTCATCAGGTGTGTGATGAGTGTCATCTAGGACTAAAACATGAATGGCTTCCACTCCTTCCCACAGAAGTCCTGTCGCAATTTGGGTAATTGAGTCATTAGTTAGGGTAACCTCAACAGAACTGTGCAGCACTTGCCTCAGATCCTGGTTCAGTTGACTTGTTCGCCAGATGTACTGTCTGCCCTTGACGTGGTTGCTATCCTGGAGAAGGTCCCGGTTGGGAAGGTGGTTTCCCGGATGGTGGGGAGTTTGGGATGGTACAGCCTGCCATCTCGCCTCTGTCCACCGTTTCCCTGAGTCCTGTTGTTGTACGGTGACCTGGGTGTCCTGTTCCAGTTTCTGGAGGGCGAATTGCCNGAAGTCCTGTCGCAATTTGGGTAATTGAGTCATTAGTTAGGGTAACCTCAACAGAACTGTGCAGCACTTGCCTCAGATCCTGGTTCAGTTGACTTGTTCGCCAGATGTACTGTCTGCCCTTGACGTGGTTGCTATCCTGGAGAAGGTCCCGGTTGGGAAGGTGGTTTCCCGGATGGTGGGGAGTTTGGGATGGTACAGCCTGCCATCTCGCCTCTGTCCACCGTTTCCCTGAGTCCTGTTGTTGTACGGTGACCTGGGTGTCCTGTTCCAGTTTCTGGAGGGCGAATTGCCCTGGGCAGCAACATGTCCTGGGCGACCACAGTTAAAACATTTAATATTTTGGCTTTGTGCCAGCAGAGCTTCTCCCACACCTCTGCTCACTGCCAAGGCTATAGTGTGTTCTATGGAAGTGTCATTGGCACAGGCCTGAACCATCTGTGAGATGGTGGGCTCTGGGTCTGAAGGCAAGGCATGTAAGATCTTTTTTGTATTTTCATTAGCATTCCTCATCGCCATTTCAGGCAAGAGTTTGCTACGTGCATCCAAATTATCAATTTGTTTGTCGATGGCCTCCCTCTGTCTATCAATAAACTTAGTAAAAGGCTCATCCGGTGTTGGGTTAGATGAAATAGAAAAGCCTTATAGTCATGACTGTCCAGACTTTGGGAATGTGAAACATGTGGGAGATGTGGAATTGAAGGCAAGTTTTGATTGGCTACTGAGTAACTAGAAAACAATAGGATGGCCGGCAGGAGGCCATCTCCTTAATGTAGCAATGCTGTCCTTATCAAGACCCCGAGGGTCAGAGCAGACCCTACTTGCTTGGTAGGAGGCATCCAAAGGGTAGTCTTCAGCGTTTAAAATGTAACTTAGTATGTTAATCTAGTGGTTCTTATAGGCTGTATGTAAATGCTATAGGATTTGTATCTTGGACTAGATTGGTTAGTGTAAATTAGAATATTCAGTATAGAAGAAGATTTAATGCATTGTAACAGGAACTTCTCTCTCTTACGCTTTTACTCTCTTACCTCTTACCCCTCTCTTACTCTCTTCTTTCTCTCTCTTCTCGATCCTGCTCTGAGCTGCGCCTGGCAGCTCTTAGCAGGACCCTTTTACCCACACCCCAAGCAATAAACTGCTTGCTCCTAAAATTAGTTTAGGACTTACAGAGATCTCTCGTCTCGGTTTGTCCCATCGCCGCCCATCCACAGACCCCAAGACCCACACTTTACCTCACCTATACTGGGACTTTCCAACACTACCCTTCCTCCACAAGTGCCCACAATGAGTCCCCATCCTTCTCAACTACACTTCCCACCTTTACCATGTGTTTTTCCCCTCAAGGGTCTTGATAACAAGCCACCCCTATAGTGACTAAAAGGAACTGAGATGGACAACAGGACAAAAAAATAAATGGACCTAGTATTTGAAAGGTTGTCCTTAACAAAATGAAAAACCACACACACACTATGGGACACCCACCCAACTGATGATAGAACAGAAATGAAAGCTGCCTGGGCAAATTCCAAAAACCAACTTACTTAAACAACAAGGCAACCTGTCCTGGGTATTCCCTGCACCCAACCTGTCAGATTACCTTGACAAACAAAACCCTTTAGCCTTATGTGTGAGCTGAGTCCCCCCGGAGCTCTGAACTGCCCAACCACCATTGCCCTTAACATACTAAACAATGAAACTCCTACCAACTTTAGAATGATTTCCCTCGCCCAACAAACAGTAACCAAATCTTTATTAACTAATTAATTAATTAATTCAGCTTATGAGAGTCCCAATGTCTATTACACCAGCGACTGAAGAGCAGGGGATAAAGGAGGGTCCAAGGGTTTATATGAAACAAAAAGGGAGGAGCTTAACATCTGAGGGCCAATGAGAGGAGGACAAAAGGGTAGTACAAGGTGGCGCTTACAGGGAACTATCCAATGGAGTTCAGGGGAGAAACCTTATTTAACAGGGAACCAATAAGAATAATGGAAAAGAACTTTCTAGAGGCAGGGAGGAGATGGGGAGTGGATACAGAATGATGTAATTCGGGGAGGAGAACAAGGTTCAGCAAGAGAACTGTTAGGAGTGGCTTTTCACATCAGAGGGGCATCTCCCAGGGCATCCCAGCCTCCAGGTCTACCTGGGATGCTACACTGATTGTTCTCATGTGAGTATTTGGTTTTTATTAAGGAGTGCACACAGACTGGTCACTTCCACCGACTGTCTGTGCCTCCTCCTCTCCCTGCTGCAACCAGCAACTTGTGGGCACTGTGCCTCTGTAAGAGACAGTTCGAAGATCCCTCATCTGCCTCACGATCATTGCCCAAAGACTGAGACTGAAAATCAGACTGAAACCCTGAAAACCTCAAAGGAGTTCTGGCCTTGCTGAGGTGGGAGGTTTGACAAGTGTTGCTTGCAGGTGTGCCCACTGGGAACTGGTACACTTTCGTGAGGACAATGAGTGCAGGTCACACAGGACTGCACAGACAGTGAGGCTAAGCCCGCAGTTAAACCAGCCAGTGAGTGTCAACCAGTGGCTGTTGCTCCTACCACAACAGGTGGAAAACACACGTTTAAAACCGATGGGCCAGTGAACGATAATGATGATGATCTGGGGGAAGGACCCTCAGAGCCAAAAAGTGACACAAAATCAGGAGTCACTACTGAGTCTTTTTCCCTGAAGGACCTTCATGACCTAAGAAAGGATTACACTTGATGACCTGATGAATCTATAATTAGTTGGTTAGCCTGTTTTTGGGATGCTGCAGGCGAGGCTACAAGTCTGGACGATACTGAAGTGAGGCATTTGGGATCCCTGTCACATGATCTTGTTATTGACCACTAAATGATGAGGGGGGCTGACCATCACAGTCTCTGGGCATAGGTCCTGGAAACTGTGGCACAAAGATATCTGCGTGCAGACAATCCCTATATGCAGCAAACCCAGTGGGAGACCATAGAACAAGGGATTCAATGCTTGAGAGAAATGGCAGTGGCAGAGATTGTCTTCTCAAATGACCTAGAAACTATAAATCCAGACTTGTTACCATGTAAATCTGTGACGTGCTGAAAACTTGTATGACTTGGGCCACAAGAATATTCTTCTGCTTTAGCAATGAGGAAGTGAGATGACAGGGAGGAGACCATGCTAGATATGGCCAAAAAGCTTCAACCATATGCAAATACTGTGTATGGCCCAACACATACAGGAATCACAGCTTTAGAAACATGTATAAAGAAATTAGAAGATAAGATAAATGAGAATCACAACAAACTCAGAGAAGAGAGTAAAGAAGACCTCATCTAAATCTCAGCAATATAGATCAGAGGTTGTGGTACCAAACGTAGATGTCCCCCAGACAGGGAGAGAAGGTACACTCCACGAGCTGAGCTGTGGTTCTTCCTATATAATAATAGATAAAACGTGAGGAGATGAGATAGAAAATCTACTGCTGCTCTGGCACAATGGGTGCTTGAATTAAAGGACAACAAGACTCAGAGAGGAAGTTCCACCAAAAAGGAAGCAGCTCCAAACCAAAAAGGAAGCAGCTCCAATAGCCCATAGCCAAACTGCCAGGTATGATGCGGATGACATGTCTGATCCCCTTGAAGGAACTGCCAAGACATATGCCCAGGGAAAGAAGGATAACCAGGCTTAGAGGGGCCCTGCCTCTAGCCAGGTAGAGGCTAAGGAAAAATGTGGTTTTTAGACAGTGTGGATTTGTTGGCCTGACCACAGAAATATGAGGCCTTAGTTGACACTGATGAGCAGTGCATGGCCTCGTGCATTTTGGGCATAGACATCCTCCGAAGTGGATATTTCAAAGACCCAAAGCAACTCAGGCAGGCATTTAGGATAGCAGCTGTGAAGACAGAGAGCATCAATTAAATACCTTGCCTGGACTATCAGAGAACCCATCTGCAGTAGGACTCCTGAAGATAGAAGAGCAACAAGTACCAGTTGCCACCTCAACAGTGCACCATCAACAGTACAAAACAAGNAAGTGGATATTTCAAAGACCCAAAGCAACTCAGGCAGGCATTTAGGATAGCAGCTGTGAAGACAGAGAGCATNCCTGTGCGCAAATCCGAAGGAGAATGGGGGCTGACTGTGGACTATCGTGGCTTGAATGAGGTGACTCCACTGCCGAGCTCTGCTGTGCCAGACATGCTGGAGCTCCAGTATGAGCTGGAGTCCAAGGCAGCAAAGTGGTACACCACAGTACCAACACATTTTTCTCCATTCCTCTGGCAGCAGAATGCAAACCTCAATTTACTTTCATATAGAGGGGACTGCAATACACCTAGAACTGACTGTATTTATGCTTTGAAGTACTGAATTTATACAGGAGTAATAATTTACCTGGGGTAGTCATAACTGGAGACAGCTGTCAGATAAATGAAGCTCCACATTTCTCAGTTTAAACCAGTCTGAGAAACTAGAATGAGATTCAAGCAGGTTATAATGCTTTCTTTGTTTGAGATTCTTGCAGTCTTTTGGCACATTCACTGTTTCCTACTGTTACAAGCAGAAAAATAAACTAGATGGTTGGATCAGTTCTTGAATGGCAAGTTCAAAATGAAAAGAAGTCTTTCTTCCTTTAAGATAACAGGAAATTTTCTGTAAGTTTAGTATAGACATAGCTGAGGCAGACAATTCTGTCTAAATCAGCCCTTCTAGATTCAATGTATTTAAGCTAAGACTAGTATCAGTAACAGCTAATTAAGAATTAAATCAGGAATTTTCCCAGTGTTTCATGGACGCTGTTTTGTGCACTGGTTTAACTGTAGCATAGATAAAGTATAAGTAAATAGTTTCAAGGGCAGTTTCTCTCAAAGCATTTTTAAAAGAACAGTTGCAGCAGAAAATTCTCCAATAAAGGAGGTACTTGAGGGTGAGAACAACCTGGGATGGTTTATGCTTTGAGTTAATGTCATTGAAGGAAAGGTTAATACTGTGTTTATTGGTGTTAACTTTTTCTTACCCCTTCTTTTTATTACTTTTGTCTCCTTCCGGTTGAGGCCTGGAGTTGCCCTATTTTTCTGTTCCTGTCAAAGGTGATGGGTTTTTAATGAAATATTTCCTAACAGTGTAAAAAGTACTTTCAACAGTTATTTTTTTGTTTACTTGTTTCACCTTTCTTTTTATTGCTGCTGCTCTGAGTCATATAAGGTAATTCTCTAGAAAAAGAAACAAGAAAGCAAGTGTTTATTATTCAGTATCTGCCTTCAAACTCCCTCTTCTAAATGAGCATTAAAATGTACTGATTTGAGGATCAATCAGCATGTCTTTTGGTCTTCTCTGACTCATTCTCTTTCTCTTAAGAATGCTTTGAAAAACAAATTATATATTGATGAGGAAGCCTGAGCAGCCTTGGACTGCAATTAAATGCACTTAATGGAACAGAAACAGTTCCCTGCTGTCGTGTTAAAAGACTAGGTACTTAGTTTTTGTTTTAAATCTGTTTGAGTCAAAGGATTTCAGTTGCAGATCAGATCTTGTAATTCAGATAAAATGAAATGTTATATATATTTTCATTCCAAAGGCATTACAGTTTACTCTTTGTGAATAAGGAATATGAAGTAAGTTTTGGATTGCTTTTCAGTAACTGGTGTGGGTTTTGGTGTCTCACATGGTTTTATTGAAACATTCTATTTGGCTGTTAGTGCATTTGCAATAGTAGTAGGTTTCCTGACTCTCCACCAGGGAACACTACAGTGTTCTACACAGGCAAAAAAATGGCAGAGCAGTCAGTAGTATATGAGAGCAACAAACTGTTCACCCAGCCTGATGATGAGAATACCAGGTCTGACTTGGAACTAAGAGTCTTGGGTGAACTATTTTGGAAAATAAAATTAAACGCTCTTTATATTGTCATCTCCTAATCTCTTACCTGCTATGGTTTCAGGGCTTCACATCTTCTAAAGACCTCAGTTCTGCAAAGTCTGGGTCTGCTAAGCAACCCAGTGCTCTTGCCTAATCTGGCAGAAAGCTTGAGTCTCGGTGCCATGTGTTTGATAGGAATCTCTGGATGCTAAAACTTTGTGTTTGCAAGTAGTAAGTTAGCTTTCAGGGGTCTGAATACTGTGGGAAGGAGCCTAAGCCATCACTCATGCCTGATACTGTCCAGCACACTGCCTAATTAGGCTGTTTTCCTCATTGTTTGCAGGTATGTACAGTGAGCTGCAATGATTTTCAGGTTTTCTTCAGCCATAGAAAGCATTTGCCTGACCTGGTTGCAACAAGAAGCAGCCCCTTGGAGAGAGATGCCATTCAGCTTGCTCTTCAACTCAGAGGAATACTTTCATTCCTGTTACCTGAATGCTGTTTTGCAGACCTTCACAGAAAATACTCTATTCTGATGTGGCCTGTTTGCTTCATAAAACAGGAAGTCACCGTGGTTTTATATACATTTGTCTGTACTTCATCTTATGGAAGAACCTGTCAGAGGTTTAATTTGGTTACATTTTCCTTTCTAGATGAGGTGCCAGGAATTGGGCTCAGAAGCTGATGTTCTCAGTTTGCTGACAGGAGGAACTCTTGTTAGAAATAAGAACAGTAAAATGCATTATTTTATTAAGTGGAAGGGGAAAAGAGTGGGAAATGAGGGGCTGGAAAAAATGGGATGGGAAAAGAATCAGTGAACTAATTTGTTGCTGAGGAGATTTGTTGCCTCCAGGACCCACAGTATGCCAGGTACCAGCCATGGGGGAGTCAGATTGGGTGTGACATGTGCAATATGGTAAATTGTTTTTGAAGGGGCTCCCCAAAAGCTGTTTAAAACCCGGCAGATTATGAGGGATTTAGTGCTCATTGTTGGGATCTAGGGTACATTTACAACCCTGCAACAAATGAGGGAGAACTAAAGGAGGAACTAAAAGCGGAGATACATAACAGTACAACCAATAGGGAATAAGGAGGGAGGAGATTTCAACTTAACAACCAACTGAATCTAAGGGAATACATAACAGGCATGGAAGCTTCTGGGAGAAAAGGCGGGGTTTACATAAACTAACAAGGGGGACTGGGTAGGGCTACAGAGATTGACAAGGAAGGGACTGAAAGAAGGGGAGGGGAATCACCAAATAATGAAAGCTGGAGGGAAGGTACAATCATGAGACACACCAACTGGGGATAAACATGGAGGTGAAATTACAATTTATAGGGAAGGAAAACAGAATAAGTAATCTAAGGAATAGACCACAAAAGTGGGATGCAACAACAAACCAAATGTAAACTATAAAAAACAGGTTGGTCTTGCTCCATCCCAAACATGTACAAGATGGTGGCTCTTCTTTGCTCAGGGAAAATGAAGCATAATTTAGCAGGGTCCTACCAAAGTGCCGTATAATGCCCAAACAAACAGACAAAATACTTGAGGAAAGGGTGTCCTCAAATTATCTTTCAACTACGTAGAACTCCTCAGTATCACAAGTGTGTAAAACTCTAAATGATATAAAATCCAGCCCTACACTGTGTATGTCATTAGCTGCTCAGAAAGTCTTGGCAGAGGTTGGCCTATACTCTTGTGTTTTCCCAGTCCAGACCTTCGCTTTGGTTACCATACAGGAAAAACTTTAAAAAGTTTGGAGAGTGCCTTTTGGAGAAAGCCAGGGAAGAGCTACAAAATTCAGCAAATGGGCAAAGATACCACTGCTGTATGTGCTACCTAATAGAACAGTGTCTCATCTTCCAGAGCATGCCTCCAGAGAAATGTAAAGAGCACAGTGAAGAATGCATTACCCATGACTGGTTTTTTCACACCAACTATTTGTACAAAAACAGATGTCATGAGCAGCAGTTACCACAGAACTAAAACTTAACCTGAGCAGTAGATTCCAAGAGTAATCTGTAAGGCACCCAAGCAAACTGGCAAAATGTTGTGTGTTGGGTTAGATGAAATAGAAAAACCTTATAGTCGTAATTGTCCAGACTTTGGGAATGAGAAAAGTGTGGGGGATGTGGAATTAAAGGCGAGTTTCGATCTGCTACTGAGTAACTAGAAAACAATAGGATGGCCGGCAGGAGGCCATCTCCTTAATGCAAGAATGCTGTCCTTCTCGAGAGCCAAGCAGACCACACCTGCTTGGTGGGAGGCATCCAAAGAGTAGTCTTTAGAGTTTTAAATGTAACTTAGTATGTTAATGTAGTGGTTCCTATAGGCTGTATGTAAATACTGTAGAATTTGTATTTTAAACTAGATTGGTTAGTGTAAATTAGAATATTCAGTGTAGAAGAAGATTTAATGCATTGTAACAAGAACCTCGCTCTCTTGTACCTTTGCTCTCTTGCACACTCACTCTCTTACTTCTTACTACCTTTATGCTCTTACCACTCTTACCTCTCTTGTACCTTTGCTCTCTTACTTTTTACCTTGCTCTCTTACCCCTTACCTCTCTTACCTCTTACTTTCTTCTCTCTCTTCTCGGTCCTGCTCTGAGCTGCGCCTTGCAGCTCTTAGGAGGATCCCTTTAACCCACACCCCAAGCAATAAACTGTTTGCTCCTAAAATTAACTAAGGACTTATAGAGATCTCTCGTCGTGGTTTATCCCATTGCCGTCTGTCCACCGACCCCAAAAAACCCCGCAGTTGTGGAAATGTCCCAGTGTGACCATTCAGGAGGCTCTCTGGGGGTCACACTCACACCACCAGAGACTTTCACTGCTGGGACTCTCCTGTGGGAGGCTCCTGTTTTATCAGAGAATAAATACAGAAATTGTACCTTCACCAGAAGAACTTCATCAAAACCACTTCGCTATTAAGGAGAAAAGGAAGCATACAAAAGACTGAAAATCTGGTATGGTACCAGCTGAATCAACTTCTATAATAAAATTAACTGAACTGGGGAAACAGTGTACTGATTTATACTGTTATTCCTGTTTTGAATGTTGTTGCAATATTTAACTGTCAAAAAGAACAAAACATTCCTGAGTTTATATGGTTGGCTTTAGCTTTCACATCTAGCTCTGTGAAAGAAATTGCTTAATTTGGCCAGAAAAAAAATGATACATGAAGTGGTTTTTTATTCAAGGAAAGGAAATAACATGATTTTTGATGAGGAGAAACTTCATGTCGGATGTTAAAAGTGTGTTTGAAAGCTTTAGCTCTAGGCTGGTAAATACCTAGAGAAATAATAGCTTTTCGGCAAATGCACTTTTTTCTAGTATTGAAGTCTTAGACCCATTTGACTTATCTGCAGAGGACAGAGCTTGAGGGGAGCACTCAAGCACTTTCCTGGCCCCAACTACAGGAGTCCAGGAGAATCTTACTGCAAAAGAGGAAAGGAAACATGGGTGCTGTAGGCAGTCCTCAGTGTAATCCATACTGAGGTACAGCTGCCTGAAGCAGAGCAGAGTGAATTCCAAGGAGAGTGTATTTAGTGGATTAGAATACCTGTACCACTTGTTTATTTGAAACTGACCATCTGATGAAAAGCTGGTGGGGGGTTATGTCTTAGAGGGAAAGACCTAACTAGATGAGGACCAGATAGCAGAGGTCACAATTCTCCAGAAGGGTCGTAGATTGGATATTTCAATTACCATACTAAGTGTGGTTTTATAAGGGAGAAACTTGTGCCTTCTCTGTGAAAAAAATAACATACTTGCAATTTTGAGCAATGCTAGGGCTGGTTTAGAGCAAGGTTAGCTGCATGGATCTGTGTAAGAGTAGTATCCTCAAAATTAGAGCATCAGGGAACAACAGCTATTGTAGGAGCAGAATTAGTTTACAGAATATCTATTTCAGGTTCAAATCTCCAGCTGCTGCTCAGCTCTCAAATTCACTGATCATGTATGTGTTATATCTTACACTGTTCTAGCTCTTCCAAGTTTTGTGCTAAGTCCTTGGATTCTTTTTGTCATACCTTGGATTGTTCCCCTGTTTGTGACATGCTGAATGAGATGTGCAAGATGTTCCTTACACTTCCTCTGAAAGAGAGCACTTTTATCTTGCCAGATAGCTTAGTTTTCATCAAAATACATTAAAGTTGCCAAAGTACAAGATGAATCCCAAAACCTTTTAGTCAATGTTTTCCTGTCCTCCATATTTATATAACTCTGGCACTACAAATTTAATCCATTTTCCTCTCAAAACATTAGCAGTTTATGTGCTGTCTGATAGTACTGAGAAGTATGTTATAATAAAGAATACAGAAAGAAATATGAAGGGGAAGTCCTATTTTCTGTTAGTACTCACAGAATTGCAGAATGGATGAGATTGTAAGGGACCTTTGGAGGTCATTTGAGTAATGTACAATCCAAAAATATGTACAAAAACAGTTGAATCTTCTGTGGCATTAAAACTTTGGCATCATATAATAGCTTGTTTTGCCTGTCCTTGCCTGATACTATTTTATACTTTTCCATGTCTCATTAGCTGGTGAGGTGGAAAATGTCTCAGTAGAACATATAGTACCCTGTTTCACTTCCATTTGCAAACACATGTTGAAGCAGATGGACTGTCCAAATATGTTACCCACAGGTAAGTACCTGTTTTGTTTACGACAAGAGGTTTTTTTCTTCTGGTGGTGTTCTCTTCTGCAGAACGTACCTTTCTGCAGAATATATCTTTTTTTTTCATCTGTAAGGTGGGCAACTGGCTGCTGATTGCTTCCTTCTTACCTTTATCACAAGGAACAGTTAAATATATTTTTCAGTTTCCATTTTCTGAGTCTCAGAACAAGGACTGGCCTGTGTCAGGGTCTCACTTTCACATGTAAGGGATACTCTTCCATGTTTCTACTGGATCTTACACCTGTAACCTGAAATAACATTGTGGTTCTGTTACTGCCTACAAAAATAGGACCAAAATAGGTGTTACCTGTTTGGGAACTTGTGAAGCCTTCATGTTTCTAAAGTTTGTGGCTTTTCATGAGACCACAGCATTTAAGGACTAAAGGGAACATGTTGTTTTGAAAGGAAGACCTTGAAAACAATCAGCAGTCTCTCCTCATTTCTGTCTTGTTCTGAGTTCATGCATTTATTAGTGGTATTAGTTTACGAGGAAACCTCATTAAGGTCCTTTTCCTTACTAAGAAGAAAGCCTGTAGGGACAGGAAGCGTGCTTTTCAATAGAAAACATTTAGTTTCAATAATGAATGTTAGCCGCAGCAGCACACACAACAACATGAGCGATATTTTGAAAGAAACAACAAAATGAGCTTGGGACAGAGGTTGAATAGAGGACATTGTCAGTCCAGAAAACAGATTTCGAAATCAGAATTTTTCTGAATTTTAAGGGGGAACTTTTATCAGTTTCTCTTTTTATGTCATTTGTTCTTTGCCTTGATTTTATCAAGTAACTGAATTGCCTAAAGACTGAGGATCATCACGCTCATTTTGCAGATGTCATAAGGAACATGGATCTTCCAGAAGAATTTAAATGTCCTCATGGCCAACAAAAGACGCTGTCTATTGTGGGAGAAGTAGAACAGATGATTTGATGTGAATAGTTGTGAATTTGACATGAAAAATATTTAAGGAAAGACCTTAAACATCAGCTTGAATTTGACAATTTCAGCATGGAAGCTGCATATAGCAATGGATGAGAATCCAAAGTTGTTCTCTGTGTAGCTTTTAAGTAAAGATCAGAGAAAACATGACCATAGATGAACAAAACTTTCAGATGGGTTTCTTCTATAAAGAAATATAAGAAGTATCACAAAACTTCTTTGCTAAAACATTCTTCTCTTTCTCTTCAGTTTTTTTTTTTTGTATTTGTGTATAAGGGAACTTTGAAAGATTAGCAGCTTTTTTCCTCTTAGGATCCTTCTTGCCATGACTGATATATTTTGTTTCCTGTTTACTGTAGAGGGTCCACTTTTACAGCCAGCTTCTTTTCTCCACCTCTTTATTACTGTTGTTAGGACATAATGTTACGATGGAACTAAAAAAAAAAAATTTAAAAAGGAGAAGAATATATTTAAATTGGTAAAACAGTGGAGTTCAGTTCATTTCTGGGGTTTTACCTGAATTCCTCTGAGTTTTTTTGATAATGAAATTCAGCAGAAAGCTGTGTGAGAGGGCTTTCTCATTCTGCTCTAATATTATACCTAAGGTGTTGCTTCCATTGTGCCATTTTGTGGCCATGCTGGAAACCCAGCAACAGAAGCAGCTAACTTTCTCAAAAAGCAGCAGGTGAAAACTGAGATCCTTACGTCTCAAATGTCTCAAAGAGAAACAGCTTATTCAAATGGATTTAGAAAGAGAACTAAAACTTCTTAATCACTGTCCTGCCGCTGAATGGCTGCAAAATTCCCAGGCAAGCCATTGAAGCTTAATGTTCCTGTTTTTCTTTGTGACCAAATTGGGTAGTATTATCTCTATCTTTTAGAACTGAGCCTTACAATAATCTAATGTTTAATGTTTACTTTATTTTTGGTTGCAAATCAATTGCTGTTTTGCTGTTACTTGGAGCAAGCAGATTTTATTCTTAGGAAAACAGAAACTCTATGAGAGTGGAGTAGTAGCCAGACCAAATTGTATTTATTCCTTAGCTTTCTCTAGGAGGTGAATGTTTAAGAGGTAGAGTACTAGCTGCTCCCAGTGCATCAGCATTGAGACTTAATTTCTAATGATGGACCTTAGGATAAAGGCCCAACATTAGAAACCAGCCTCTTTTAAACTGTTTTTTGCATCTCATTTCCTATCAGCCGACTGATGCCATTTGCTCATCTTCACTAAATTTCTATAAGGTAGCAGGAGTTGTCATTTTGTCCAACTAAAATTTCAGTGTGTGCAATACTCCTGTGGCTAGAATCTATAAATGCTTCAGCTTTGTAACAGTGAATCTATTAAATATGTTCCAGTTAACCTGCTCTGAAGAACTTAGGTTTGCAGAGTTGTGGTATCACAGGAAGTACTTTGAAGAGATACACAGTTCAATATTAATAGCATGACATGTGGCATATTTCTATTCCTCAGATAATTTAGAAAGGGAATTGTAATTTCATTTAGATAAGTAGGATGATTCTGTGAAAAAAATAATGTTAAATGGATTTAGATACCTTCAATCTGTGTTTCATTTTCTTCTTAGAAAGCAATACAAAATGTTTACTTCCTTTTGGACTGCTTAGAACAAAGGATTGAGTATTAAGATGCCTACTGCATGCTTCTCTGCTCCCATGTTGGTATCTGCTTGTACCTCAGATTTTTGGTGTATTGACGTGTAATTATTTCTCAGTGGGATGCTTTCAATATCAGTTGGGGAAGCAGGAGAAGAAAGTAGATGTATGTGATCAGAACTGAAATTGTATGGGGCTTTTTTCATGCAAGACTGAAGATCCAGGGGGAGACTATATCCATGCAAATCAAAGGAATTGTAGAGTTATTTCCAACATGATAAGCAGCTCTAAAATATTGCATAAACTTCTCATGCTTAATTTTATTGCAGGTTTGCTCAGGGGCCTGAATTTTCATAATACTGAAACAAATGCTCCCTTTTGTACTCAGATCTATGCCATTGATTCCATTGTCTTTGGCAATATTAAAAAAAAATTCTGAGAAGGTAACTTGTGAAGAGAGGTACATTCTGCTTTGTGTAGATGAAAACTTGATTGGCATTGAATATTGTTCTATATAAATTCAAGATTTTTGCAATGCAATAATAACTGCTTAGACTAAAAGAATGAAATCAAGTTACTTATCTAGGTATTAAGTGAGTGGAGCTGTCATTTTAATCTCATCAGTAAAACTGATGAGAAACTGAAAAGTTGTTATTATGTATGAAATGGATGTAAATATGAAGTTAAAGTTACAATAATGCCTCAAGGATTTTGTGGGAGAAATGCAATAGTGTGTACTAATCATACTTTTTAGTAGAATTATCATTAGTAATATACACTGTTTGAACAGAATCACTTAGATGTGTGTGCTATTTATTTGTTTTTTTAAAAGAAAGGTTAGTAAAAACTAATTAAATTATGACATGTACATTTATAACATGTAATCTATACATAGGTCATTTTATACAAATATATTTTGTTTGTTTATTGTGAAATACTGGTATTCCTAGTTCCCTCTGAAATGTTTTTGCATTTGAATTATTGTAAGACTGCACAGGTTGGCAGCTCCACAGGCATGCCAAGGATCCCCAGCATGTCAGGGCAGGAGCTTGGTAGCCAGGCCCCATCCCAGCAGCCAGCCAGGGAGCTGGATAGCCTCAGTCACGGACATCGGGCACTTTCTCTGGATCCAGGTTAGAGATGAGGCTTGGCCAGGACGTTGTCCTGTGGGTAGGGATTGCATTCAACAAGGTCCCCAGTCAGGAAGAGCATGGATGTGTGGCTCTGGGCTGTGTCAAATAGGATCCCTAGCTACAATCAGGGGTGAAGGAGATGCTGAGTTAATGATGGGTTGGGTTATAAGGCCTGCTGGTGCCCTCATGATTGTGTCATCCATAGGAAATCAGTCAGAGAAAACAAATTCCCACAACATTGTGATATAATCATGTTTTAAAACTTAGTGACTTTGGAAGAATATTCATACTGATGTGTTCATCCTTCTTTCAACTCAAATGTGTTATAGATTTCAACAAAATATTCTGTCAAATTCTATTACTATTACTTGTCAAAATTTACTTCAAATGCTTCTGAACTGTTCCAGTTTTGAACATTTTTTTTTCCTGTCATTAACACTAATGTTAATGGTATTATAACCCCTAAGAAATTGCATAAATATAATATTAATTCCTGCATGTATCAAGAGTTCTTTCCCTTGTTCCTTTATCTTCTGGTTATGTGTTTCTACCATCATGTTATTCAAACTGTTCCTCTCTAGTTCCTGGTGAAACCGATATGCTTTAAGTAAAACTCTTAAATATTTGTTGCTGAAAAATGGGGAGGAGAATTGAGCTGCTGGTTAGAAAATTCTTCAGGGACACAATATATCTGTATCATGTGCCAGCAGTAAGTATTCAATTTCTTTTTCACAGCAGCATCATCAGGACATACGATATAACTAATCTGCCTTGGCAAAGCATAAAGTGTAAATGTTGAGTGCAAATGGCATTTGATACGAAATCAAACTAGAGGGCAGTGCTCTACAGGGAACAGTGCCACTTGGACTTGTTCACAGCAGCATTGCACACTCCCCATCTGAAGAGACTGGCTATGGTCTCTGTGTAGCCAGATCAGTGGCCTCACTGAACAGGCCGTAAGGGTGCAACAAATAAAAAATAAAACAAAATAGAAAAACAAGTGATAAGACCCAGTGATGAGGATTCAGACAATTCTCACTTGTAAAATACATTTTCTCATAATGTTACCATAGTTGTGGATCAGGAAGGCTGTGTCAGTCCTAATTAACTCCGTATGAGTGCAGGCATCCATGCTGAATGGAAGACCACAGTCAACAAATTTATCCTCTAATATTTTCAGATTAATCTCTTTGAGATGGGTGGGAGGCCACAGTGGTTATGTTAAAGATCCTTCTGAGATATAGCATTGCTCATTCTCTTTGCCTCAGTCTTTAATAGTAAACTCAGGTATTCTCAGGGTACCCAGCCCCTGAGCTGGAAGACATGGTTGGGGAGCAGAAAAAAGCCCAGGTAATCCAAAGAGAAATTCTCAGTGACCTGCTACATCACTTAGACACATTGGTCCACGGGGCCTGATGAGATTCAATCAAGAGTACTGAAGAAGCAGGTAGAAGTGATCAACAAGACATTTTGCATTATTTATCAGCAGTCCTGGCTAACTGGGGAGGTCCCAGGTTGGCAGATATGATAACCATCTACAAAAAGGCCTGGAAGGAGGATCCAGGGAACTACAGGCCTGTCAGCCAGGCCTTGGGGCTGGGGAAGGACATGGCCAGTCCTGAGTGCCACCACACAGCACATGCAGGACAACCAGGGGATCAGACCCACCCTGATGGGGTTATGGAAAGCAGGTCCTGCTTGACCAACACAGCCTCCTTCTCTGGCAGATGAGCCACTTATGTGAGCCACACTTGTTCAGGTAAAGCCTTTAGCACGGCTTCCCACAGCGTTCTTCTGGAGAAGGTGGCTTCCTGTGGTGTGGACGGATACACTCTTTGCTGCATAAAAAACTGTCTGTGTGTCTGGGCCCAGGGAGAGGTGGTGAATGGAGCTACTTCCTGGTCACTAGTGGAGTTCCCCAGGGCTCAGCACCAAGGTCTTTGTTGGTGAGCTGGATGAGGGTTACAAGTGCAGCCTCAGTCAGTTCGCAGGTGACACCGAGTTGGCTGGGTGTTGATCTGCTGGAGGGCAGGAAGGCTCTGCAGAGGGATCTGGACAGGCTGGATCAAGGAGCTGAGGCCAATGGTGTGAGATTCAACAAGGCGAAGTGCCTTGTTGTTCCAACAAGGAACAACAATTCCAGACACTGCTCCAAGCTGGGGCAGAGTGGTTGGAAAGCTGACCAGTGGAAAACGACCTGGGTGTGCTGATCAACAGCAGCTGAACGTGAGCCAGTGGGTGCCCAGGTGGCCACGAACACCGGTGGAATTCTGGCTTGGATCAGCCATAGTGTGACACCAGGACCAGTGCTTGTCCCTCTGCACTTGGCACCCAGTTCTGGGTCCCCTCACTACAGGAGACACTGAGGTCTCACTACAGGAGAGACTTCTCTGAGTCCAGAGAAGGGCAATGGAGCTGGGGCAGGGCCTGGAGCACAAGCCCTGTGAGGAGCAGCTGAGGGAGCTGAGGTTGTTTAGACTGGAGAAAAAGAGGCTCAGGGGAGCCCTTACTGCCCTCTACAAATGCCTGAAAAAGGTTGTAATGGGGTGAGGCATGAGCCTCTTTTCCTAGATAGCAAGTACAGAAAGAGAGGGAGTAGCTTCAAGTTGTTTCAGGGGAAGTTTAGATAGGCTATTAGGAAAAATTTCTCCACAGAACGAGTTGTCAAACATGGAACAGGCTCCCCAGGGAGGTGGTGGAATCATTATCCCTGGAGATAGATAAAAGACATGTAGATGTGCCACTTAGGGACAAAGATTAGTGGTGGGTTTGGCAGTGTTGCTCTCTTTTTCATTTTGCTGGAGTTCATCTGCCACATGGGAAACTTTGCACAGAGTATAAATTACTGCAGTGTTGGGGCTTCCCTTAAATTAGATGCCTTAAAATAGATTGGTGAGATACTATGGAGTGCTTAGCATTGTGAAATCAGATTTCAATTCACTTTGCATGTTTCCTTCATTCACAACATGAAGCTTGGTGTAGAAGGGAAAAGCAAGCTCAGGCAGCCAGGAGAAGCACTCGGGGGTGGGAAGGCTTTGGCAGCTAGAGACATTCTGTGAGAGAATTCCTGTGACTGCTACTTCACAGAATCACAGAATGACTTGGGTTGGAAGCGACCTCAAAGTTCCAACCCTCCTGCCACAGGCAGGGATGTCACCCACTACCTAGGGATCTTTCTTCTAAAAGGACAAATATATGAGAGCGAAATCACAGAAGATCATAAAATGCTCAGCAACCTGGACTTTTCTGAGTGCTGAAGGCTTAAGCGGGGTCTGGAAAACAGGTCTTTAGAGAACTGCCAAGTTACTGGGGTTTTCCCACCGTGAAGTCTTACAATCCTTAGTAACCTCTAAGGAACAGCACTTGGGACTCATTTACTGGCTCATCATCATACATCAAGTCTGACCAGATAAAGGATTCGAGGTAGCCTTGAACTTCATCAGCACTGAGTTCTTCATAGTCTGACAGTCTATAAATAGTCTGACAGTCTATAAATAGTCTTTGGGGAGCCCCTTCAAAAGCAATTTACCATATTGCAGATGACACACCCAGTCCAATTCCCCATGGCTGGTAGCTGGCATACTATGGATACTGTGGGCACAAAATCTCCTTGGTAACAAATCACTGATTCCTGTTCCCAGATTGTTTCATTCATTCTGTCATTTTTCCCTTACCCCCTACTGCAATTGGCAGTTTTGGGATCTTTTTCTGTGAAGCTGTTGTACAGCAAAACTGTATTTACTGTCCTTGTTTCTAGCAAGAGTTCCTTCTGTCAGTAAACTGAGAAACAACCCCTGGACTCCATTTCTGGCAGCTAACCTAGATTAATTTTGTAATTTTTCTGGGAAAAGTACTCTTCTGGATGACTGGGCAAAATTTTAAATAATCTTCTGGATTCAGAAGCTGATAATGGAAATACTCACATTACATCCCTCATTATAATCTGTCCTCAGGAAATCTATTTCTTAATTTACTTAATTCTCGCTGTATTCATGTCTTTGTTAATCTTCTTGATTATTTTATTGACAATTTAATTTTTTGTCCTTTTTTTACTGGAAGTGTAATGCTGCCTCAGTGGCTTCTAGAGAGGGGTGGGAACCTCATAATTGCTGATTTTTTTTGCACAACATTTAATGTCAGGTCAATCTTCACTTATCTTTAAACATATCTTCTTTTTATCATTAACTGAATGTTATTTTTATTAGTGATTTACTGCTAACAAAGATTGTCCGTATTTGCAGTTGCAGTGAATTCTAGACTTACTGTTAGCATTTTGCCAGACTATTTGTTTTGTCTGCTTTAGTTTATTTAATGTATCACTTGGATGAAGCAAATGAACCTTTGCTCTGTTTTTCCAACTCATCAATGTTCAATTCATTTTAATATGTATTAATAAATGATGAAGGTACTTGCATTTTATCTTGTAATATAGGGAATTCTGATCATAAAAACATAAAATGTTATTTGGATTCTAGTGTCTACATAGAAACAGGAGTATTTTTTCCTACATTTTGTCATGCTGTTAGCAAGCAGGTTTAGAGCTAATCGACTTCCCTAGTTGTCACTGTTTCATACAAAGCATAGAGAACTTAGTATTCAGACACAGCCATGCTGAACTTAATTGACAATTACCACTACAAAGTGAGTGTTCTTCCTGACAAAACCAGGATGAAAACATTATTTATAAGATGTTATCTATATAAGATTATTACATATAGGGACATTTTAATAAAATTTTCTATATTTATAAGATGCGGAAATAATTTTTAGGAAGGAAGGAAAGATAGCATGAGGAGAAAGTATGATTATGTAGAGAAGAAAGGGCAGAGCAATAACAGAGAGTCTTTTACCATTAGTGGTAATAAATAATGTAGTGGTCTGGAAGGAACCTTTGGTTCATCCAGGTTGTGTTGACACACAGTGCCATTTGCCTACACAATCACTATGGATTCACTCTGAACAACCACTATCAGACTCCTTTTTATAGGCTGCTGGAGAATGTTTGGCAGCTCCTTGAGATGGCAGTGGTGTCTTATGCAGGGCACTGGTCGTCCCTTACATATCAAATTTTGGGGGCACCTTTCTATATTCCTGTGAAATGGCAATGTATTGGTCATGCTTTGCTATTATTTACATGTGTTTTGCATCAAAATAAATTGTATTCTGTTGATCACATTAGTGCCCAAAGAAATGGTGGGACAAATCAGTTTGTTCCAGATAAAAGGATTGTGAGAGATGCTACAAATATTTGTAATCTAAAGGAGCTTATTCCAGGATTGTTTTACAAGCGTTCATGGGAAAATTTCTGAGTCATCCCTTGGTTCAATGTTTAACTAGAACTGAAGGATCTTCTGCCACGCTTATGGAATGAAACTCTGTGGCATGTGATTGTAGCTCTGTCCCAAAAGACTTTAAACACAGCAAGAAGTCAAAAAGTGGAATTCCTGGGTGCAATAAGGGCTGACAAATGAGCTGGAACAACTAAGGACTGCACAGCACGTATCCATGAGCAGAGCTATTACTTGCCTAGCTCGTTTGCCAAGGAATTTCCCTGGTGGTTGTATTTACAGAAACATTCCAGCACTGTAAATGTTCTAGTTTGTACTAGTACTGGCTGTGGAGCATGCACTGGTGTGGGACTGTTGGGGACCACTCACAGCTGGAGCTTCTTTTCCCACCTCAGTGGCTGCAGAGTGAAGGCCTGTAAGTGCAGGGTGGTATTTTGCATGGGGAGTACAATTGGGTCTTTTTTCCATGGACCCAAAGGTGCTCACTGACAGACCGAAGGGTTTGTGGTAATTTTGTGCATCGTAAGTCTTGTGTCTCCCTATGCTGTGACTTACTGGGGAGTTCAGAACAGTCAAGGATTCGGTTTTTGCTCTAATCCACCTCTTAATATTGAACTGTCTTTTCTGATGTATCCCATAAAAAGGCAGTGATTGGAGCTTTTATTGTTCAGTCTCACTGACTTTTATAGGCCTTTGAATAGATTGTGCACAAATACACAACCTCTATAGTTCTCTATAGTTTCTGTTCCTAGATGAATGAATCTTACAGGAGTGCCTTTTATTCCCTAATATTGGACATGATTCCATAAATAGCACTTATCTTCTTTCACTGATTGTTAGTGCTTTAAATTGAAAAAAAATAAGCATAAGTCTTCCTCAAAAGTTTTTGTGAAATCTACTTCTTACAATAATACTCCTTTCCTGGATTGAAAAAAAGCCAACCATACAAACAAAAAAACCCCCAAACCAACAAACAAAACCTAAAACAAATGAAAAAACAAAAGAAAACAAAAAACTCCAAACAAACAAAAATAAAAAAAACAACCCTCACAATCCCAAAAACCTCAAACCCTGTTTAAGGGTTTGTTACAACAGACAAATGGAAAAAAGGCCCAAAACTCACCAAACAGCACCCACTCCTACCCAAAAAGCCCCCAAAACAACCCAAACCCAAAAAGAGCTATATAGTCAATATGTGTAACCTGTTCATACGCCTATAACTGAGTTTTAATATCCAAGTTTTCATCCCATTAAGGTTTCAGCTAGGAACAAATTAATCTTTGGCATTTCTTTCCATAGTTAGAGAGGCAGGTGACCAGCAGTATAAGGAGGCAAGAACAGGCTTAAGTTGTTTTTTTTTTTAAATTCCTTGTTTCTGTATAAGAGGGCCTTATGGAAAAGCCTGTGCAATATCACAGTTTTCCAATTACTCCCTTTTAGGAGCCCTAAACTTGTTTTGTCCTACCCAAATGACTGCAAATCTGCAAAAAGGTTTTTATCCTCCTTGAATTTTGGAGCAGAATGATGTTGCTGTTTTCAGATATGCCTCACTCTAGCTTCCTAAAGTAATAATCTATAACGTGAAATAACTTATTTAATATGGCTAAATAAATTATTATTCTAATGGTTGCAATAATATATTTTTTATAAAAGTAATAGGATTAGAAAACCAAATGCTGAAAAAATTTTGAAATAACCAGAGAATTGAGTTATTCAGTCAATGTTATCCTAGCAGCAGTTTGTCTTGTGGCCTTTCTGCTAAACATATATTTAAATTTAACTTTGCTGCTTGACAGTGAGGAAAAGAACTAAAACTTTTCTTTTGTCATCTTACTCATAAATACTAGTAAGCTAACACTGGAGGAGCAAAAATCATGATTAGAATATCTTTATTTTCAAAGGTGGACTTTTAAAAAATATTTTTGGTTTTGTAGTAAATTTGTCTTGTATTTCTCTTCTACATTATTAAAGTTAAAGCTAAATCATTTATAGAAGGAAAATTAATTAGGATTGTCCATACAGAAAAAAAAATGCAAAAGGAACCTGTTTTCTTTTAGGTGAGTCATACAGCATGAGATAATTTGTGTAATATGGATATATAATTAAAGAAATACATTCAAAAAGAATAAAAGCTGATAGATATGCAGGTGATCCAACCAAGGTGACCTGATGTGAGTAAGTGAAGTACGGTAGTTTCATAAAGGACAAAACTGTCCTACAGATAAATCTGTTTAAGGTGCACATGTGCAATCTGGCATGTTACCAGCACTGCGTAACTTTTACCAACTGCTTAACTTTGATCTTTAGAGATTACAAGCAGTATTATTAGTCTTCTGATATGTAGTGAGGGGTGTAATTTTGTGCAGCTGCCAATGTGCGAGTCAAAGGTTTCAAAGAGCTGAGATAGTGGACCTTGCACCCAGTTATAGCTGTTTCCCAGCCTTGGAGTTGCAGTTTGTCAGAAGGGTAACTGGGACACTGGCCTTTTTACAGCAGCAGCATGCTGCCTTGGCAGTAAATAATAACTACAGAAATAATAATTTCCTTACCAGATAAAGAGAGTTTTCAACTAGATTTGATGCTTTGGCATGGATATTGACTGTATATTGTGAAACAAAACTGTCAAGGAGCAAAACTGAGCTCTGGACCACTCATGGTCCGCATTGCTTGGTCAGTAGGAAGCCACCCATTACAGGTATGACTGTGCCAACCAGTCTTGGGCTGTCCTGCCTGCCCAGTAACCTATGCCAGCTGGTCTGGGCACACCTGAAGGCTTAGCGTGCACCAAAGCTGTAGTCAGCATGGAAATTGCCCTGTAACCACTGCTGCTGAATCTTTAGATGCTCACGTGCTCTCGTGTTATACCCCTGGGTATTCAGCACAAACTGTGGACTTCAGCTCCCTGCTATGGAAGCACTGCTCTGACAAGCTGCAATACAGCCCTCATTCCTTTGGGCACTTTGAATGGAAAATGACATTATAGTAATATCTCAGGATACCATATATGACTTAAAAGAACTGTGTGGACTGGGATATGCCTCCTGTGACAGAATCAGAATATGGTTCCTTTTGGTCATATCCTGACTGTACACTGTCAGACTTGTGTGAGTCTGGCAGTTGCTGACTTCCTTGACACCAGCCTCTGTGCAGTACAGTGTGAAGAAGTTGTCTGTGCAATAGATGCTTGTACTGCTCCCCTGGAATCTCTGATACTGATTAAAAATTGCTCTCCCTGTCAAGGCCCAAGCTGAGTATTGCAGTAGTCCAGAGGGTTCAATACACAGAAGTAAGTAAATAAAAGTACAGCAGTATTATTTGCCTTCTTTAAGTATCTAATGTCAGTGAAATTTTTGTAACATGACCTTAATAATCTTTGTTTCCTACATATTTTCAATGGAGTGATGCACTTTTATGAAGCAATCTGGATGGACTATTATCTAAAAACCTTAAATTTAAGATGATTTAGCTTCCAGCTAAAGTTTGCAGGTAATGAAGAGTAAGAACATATCTACAAGCATGTTTGATGAGGCTAAAATGGAATTCTTTCCCTGAAAGTCAAAAATGGTAACAGACATTTGAAAATATACTATGTATTTCTCACTTTGTCAGTAGTGGCTATCATAGATTTGTAAGGAGAAATCAATTAGGCATGTGTGTGTGCTTGCCAGTTGTACTCTGCCACTTATCCTGTGGCATTTAAGCTTTGTCAGTGTAAATGTCTCACACTTTCTAAGGCCTGCTGGCACTTTTTATGGCACGTGTTCTTTAATTGCCATATGGGTCCTGAAGACTAAAGGTTCATGTGATGATGACAGTGATGATGATGATTCCAAGAACCCAGATGATATAGCATGGAATACATCTTCCAAATCTCCCTGAATATGAAGCCAAACCAATTATAAAAACAGAAGTACCAACTGGACCACCAACTGGGTGGAGCAGGAAATCTTACCTGAAAAATGATCCCATCGATTTTATTCAGGTGGTAAGAACACTGTGTCTGTAAGCCACAGGTAAAAATGAAGATGAGGTAAAAATGAAACTAAATAGTTATGGTAGTGTGTCTAACCACAGGAAATAGAATTTTACTTAACAGTGATGAATCCAATGGATTTGGGGGTAATGGTGTCTAAATTCTTAATCCAAATCCCCAGTTGATAACAAGCAAAGCAGTATACTGGGCTGAGTGGATGGGTTGGAGAGAGAAGAGCCTCTGTTAATAACATAAGATCCTTGAAAGGGCTCTCTGCAGCTATTACAAAAGCTGCCTGTCTCCAGGCCATGCACAAGCATAACTCTAATAATGTTCCTATTTTCAGCTTGTGAACTATGACCTACTAAACCCATTAATTAATGGAGCCCTTGCCATCCTCAGAAGTTATGTCATTGCAAAACGAGATGAAATTGAGATAGACAGTGACTTCAGTGCTCTCTGTTGGTTGTAACAGAGATTGTTGTAGATCAGGGAGAAGCCCTACTATTCAGAGGTATCCCTGTAATGACGACATTAAAGCTCACGATCAGAAATCGTGGGAAAAAGAAGGGAAGGGATAATACATCTAGTGACACCAAAAATGCAAGTCACTAGATCAGACAAGAAATTCCCTGGAACCAGAACTCCCTGATCATCCACCCAAGACTTGGAGAGAGCTGTGTAATCAAGTCTCAGCATTAGGCAAGAGCTGTAGTTCAGAGTCAGTCTAGCAGCACTATCCAGTGTCTAATTCATGTTCTGAGAGGACCCCTAGTTCAGAGAAATGAGGGTGGCAATTAGAGGGAAGATATCCCAAAGACTCGTAAGCCTAGCTGCTGTTATTTGCATTAAAACAAAATATAAAAAAGGAAATTGTATGCACATGAAGATAATGCACAACTGTAACTGGGATAAATATATATTGGCACCATGTATATTGACACAACAGAGACTAACATAGTCTACACAATGCCTTCCACTATCTCTAAGACCCCCTGTAGAAGTGCTGAAAATTTGTTTCCACAAATTTCTAGAATTGGACCCTATGCCATCAACTAAACAGGCCAGCAACAAGTGCTATTTAGTCTTTTATAGTCTGTCAAATGAGTGGAATTCTCAGTGCACATTAATATCTCTGCAATTAAACCTGCCTAATCACCACTCCTGAGCACATCTTATACAGGTGGGTCAGAATGGTTGCATGGGTTGACCCTCAGCTCTCCAAAATGATCAGAGATGTGACAGGCACCCTGAGGAAGGATTAGGAGTATTAAATAAGATGAATGCTGAGCTCCTAGCAAACAAAATAAATCCACTAACAAGTGATTTATACCAATTGGAACATGCATTTAGATCTTCCTTATCAGCATTAGGAACTAACCAATGGCTCTTATCAGATATATTAGCTCAGTGGGGAAGGACTGATGAAAAGAATCACCTGGTGATGGTGGTGAATGCCCTAGGGGCAGCACAAGCCAGTAGCTCTTAGGATCCAGTTGTATCCAAGATAAGTTGCGGATACAGTTGACTGCCCCAGTAATTAGAAGGAAAGGTGATGAGGGCACTTTGCCTGCTGAAATTTGAAAGGTATTCTGGGATAGTGCAACTAAATTTGAAAGGGAATTCCAATCATGGTAGCATTCAGTGAATTTCACCAATGAAACTACTACCAGTAAAGCCACAGCTTTTTTTTCTGACAATAAGCAATGTTTATTGTCAGCCTCGTATATCAAATCATTGCCATGGGATGGAATCACAATGGAACTCTATTCTAAATTCAGAATTTAGACAGTTTAAAGCTCTCTTCCAGTTTCTTTTGAGTACCTGGGCATTGCAACATGTAGGCTATGTTAATTTCTAAGGATCTCTTTGCAATTTAGAACTTCAATGTCTGATTTTTCTCATCAGACCAGGGTGCCTTAATCAAGCTGGTGGTGACAAAGACAAAAGCATGTCAGTAACATCATCTGCCCTTTTCTTTCCTATTACATACAGTTTGGGTTATCTGGTTGCTCTAGTTTTTGTCTTTTGAGTAGGCAGGAAGCTGAGGGCAAGAGACATGATGCTTCTTTGCAGCATAATGTGCAACTTTAAAATAGGCATGGTACTCAATAGTTTGAAGAGTATTTTTCTACTCCTTGACTGGATAATATAAAAAAGATATTACCAATTGCTAGACATCTCTGAACTCTGCTCTTTGCAGTGCTGTTAGATCACTGTCTATTTTGAAAGTACATAGAGTGTTGTATATTTCTGGTTTTCAATTTTGGAGGGGATCTTCCCAGATGTTTCTATAGCAAAATGACATATACTAAAAGTAACTGATTTCAATATTATTTGGTTCAACTTCCTTTCCATAAGTGATTAAACAATACCTTTTTACACTGAATTTCATAGAGAACTTAATAGTAGAGACACATCACTTTCTCCGACTATAGTTTTAGAGCGTGGCAGTCAGATGGGATATACTCCTTACTACTGCAAGTAATATGAGTTCTGTGTGGTTAAAAATGTGGAAGCCACTGCACACTTCCTGTAGTTAAACTGTAAAAAATAAAAATACCATATTTGAATAGCTGGATTGGAATGTGCTTCTTCAGCCAACCTGTGGCCATTGCAAAATTATGCTGGACCTTGGCTCAATTTCAATTGGAGAGGCTCAAATAATTTATAAGATGTTAACTCAAGCTACACAAAGTGCATAAGGGCTGCAGATTTTTTTCCATGGACTACTTTGCAGTATTTAATGAACATGAAGTATTTTAATTTTCATGTGTAGTGGTTCAGTTTCTGCTTTACAGATTCAAATCCTAAACGCTGAAAGCAAATAGGCAGTTTCAGTCTGTAGAAAGACTTGTGCTCATTTTGTTTTTTCAGTCCAAGTCTATGAACTTGGAAATGACAGTAAACCTTGAAAGTAAAACTTCAAGAAAGCTGTTCTCCTGAAGGAGTGCTAGCAGACATATCTTGCTGTGTCCTAGATTTTATGTGTTGTTCCTGTTTGAAGTTTTCATTACTATATAATCTCATTTTCATCCGGTTAAAGAGCAGTTGTATTGAATCAGACCAAAGTATCCTGGTCTCCATTAGTAGCAAGTTATTAGAGAGCATAAGAGCAAACATGGACTCGTCTTTTCCCTACCAAGTTCCCTGGCTTTATGCAGCCAGTGGCTTAGGGATATGCCAGACTGGAGGCTAATAGGGGTAGGTGGTCTGTATTCCTTGAATTGGCCCAATCCCTTTGGCCCCCTCAATGAGCTGGAAGGGTGAGTTCTATCAGCTGATTCAGGATAATTAGAATGTATTTCTGTAGCCTGTATCAAACATCCTGAAGTGAAATTTCAGAGAAGAGCATTATTTACTTCTTCTAGTTCAAGAAATATTCAATAGCAGTTTCCCATTCACACACACTATTTTAACTGATGTCTGCTGTGTCCCCACCAAGTAAAGAATTTTCAAAGCTTTTGTGGGGGGAGCTGAGGCACATCCAAAGTAGCTGAGGCACATCCCAAAGATGTCTTGTTGACCATTGTGTGGCTAAGATTTGACTTAAGGTATTAATGAAGGTATTTGTTATGCAGCTTGGTTTTTATTCATGCTATTTCACCTAGCACATAATCATTTAATATCACTTACCACTGGCTATGGTTTTGCAAAGGGATAATGCACATCTATAGCTATTATCCAGGGTGCTGAAAATACATTAGCTGTTCATGGCCATTCCATTTGTAGAACAGCTTTTAATTTTCAAAACAAATTTTTGATACCTTTCTTCCAGATCATCACTTTTTTTCTGTGTCTCAGGTATTGTTTTGCATTTCCCAGGACAAGTGACTGTTTCAAGTCCACTCTGCCTGTGCTCCTGTGTTCTACCACCCCTAACTCTGGTGGTCCTGCTGTCTTTGAGAGTCTACACAAATCCCACCTCCTTTGTACTGCTACAGTGCAGACCATTCATCACCATCTCTATTTCTTCGATTTTTCAGCCTTTCCCAGTTGGGGATCTCTCAACTGATGTGTTTAAGTGGTCCAATTTCTTGCTCTCAGTGCTGCAAAATTCTCAATTTCACAAGTATGTTGAAAAGAGTTCTTTGTGAACATTGTTTTTCCTGTGTTGTCTTATATTGGGTTTTGTGGTATTGGGGTGCTGTGAAAACTTGACTAAAACCGATTTGGTTTGTGTCTGTAGCTAATCTCTCTATTTTTATATGTATAAATCTGATGGGAAGGGATAAGGGGGGGTTGGTTGTAGCGGCTGTTTGGGGGGATTTTTTTGGGTTTTGCATATGTCTGCATACTGGTTTTTTTGATGCATACTGGAAATGGAAGTTGATGTACCCCCCAGAATAGTTCTGAAAGTTCCGTGCATGGTTCTGATTAACTGGCATGCATTCAGAAGCATGGGATAAATAAATAAAATGCTGAGCACAATAAAATGATGCAGTTAAAGATGTGAATGTAGGCCAAATTGTACCACAAATGGAAAACAGGTAAAATACAGAATTATAAGAGTAGTGGCAATACCAAGAATGTTCAAAGCTTCTCAGGTGTATACCCTGTGCCAGTGCAGCAGGTTCTGTTAGGGAGAAGGTGGTTTCCACATGCAAAGGAGAGTTTCTGTCTGGGGAGGTAGAGATCCATGTTACTGCAAACAGAAACAGCCTGCAAATGCCAGGCTCTAGTCATAGCTACCAAACAGTTATGCAATATTTTCGTGTTGTGTATGTGTTCAAATGTGGAGTCTTTCTGCTTAATAAGGACAAGGACAATTAAGTGCTTTAGCTGCTGGCCACTTCTGTCCTAAAAGGACTAACCACATCTAAAATGTGGTGAAGAACTTTCTGTGGGGAAATTTATTTTGTAAACACAGTAAAACATATTAGAAACAATTAAGTGTATAAATCTGGGGCTAGATTTCCAAAAAAGAATCTTAAACGTTGCAGTATGTGGGTTTTATACAGTTAACTTGGATCCAGAGTCCAGTATAATGAAGATCTGTGCCAACTTTCTGCATACTTCTCTGTTCAGTATTTTTCATATGATATAGCAAGACAAGTATTACTCTACCATTTCCATTTAAGATGTGAAATTCAGAGTATTATCCTAAAAGCAGAAGTTTAAAAGCCCTTTTCTCTCGGTGGGGCAGGGATTACTCTTTTCAAATGCCCTGGTTTTTTCCCATCCACCAAAGGATTTAAGACCCTCCAAAGGCTGCTGGAGAAATGCCCAGATTCAAACTCCTTTTCCGAAAGATAAGAACAAACTTCATGAACTGAATTGCTTTCCCTTTGTATGCCTGCAGATGGCCAGGACCTGTTGCATAGAGCAAACTTATTTAGTTGTCTTTTAGAGGGCTGCTGACCCTTATGGGAACAGGGCAAGCAAACTACTTCCCACTTGTCTTGGTTTCAGGCTAAGAGAGAGTTAATTTATTCTCAGTAGCTGTTACAGGGCTGTGTTTTGGATTTGGAATGAGAATGGGGTTGATAACACACTGATGTTTTGGGTTTTTGCTAATTGTGTTTATGCTAAGTCAAGGACTCTTTTCCCTGCCAGTGAGGAGATGCACAAAAGTAACTGGGAGGAGGCATAGCTGGGGCTGGTGATCCAAACTGATCAAAAGGATATTCCACACTACAGAATGCCATGCCTGGTGTATTAACTGGGGCCAATTACCTTGAAGAGGGGTAAGTCTGGGTTAGGTTAGGGGGATTGGCAGTGGGTGGTGAGCAATTACACTGGGCATAATTTGTTTTTTTCTTTACTGTGAAGGTGGTGAGGCAGTGGTACATGTTGCCCATAGCAGCTGTGAATGCCCCATCCCTGAAAGTGTTCAAGGCCAAGCTGGACAGGGCTCTGAGGAATCCAGTCTAGTAGAAGTTCCCTGTAGCTAGATGATTTATAAGGTGCCTTCCAACCCAAATCACTCTGTGATTCTATGATTATATGATTTGAATCACCTGTCCTTCTGGATCAGAGGGAAATACAGAGTGAGCTAGTTGAGGACTACAGAAGTGGTCGACCAGCAGACCTGCATCTTCCAGCTTGCTCATTCTTGTGTTTTTCTGCTGAAAGGATAAATCAAAAAGGCTGGTGGCAGTCTAGTGTTACATATTTGAGTCCGGGAAAACCCATCTCCTACTGATGGGGCTGCATGTGCTGTGTGGGTAAACATGACTATTAATCTGTTCTGATGGGAAGAGGTATGAGTCATATGAAATTTAGCTTTTTCAAACACTTAGATTAATGTGCCATTTAAAAAAAAAAGTAAATCTGTTTGGAATAGAATTGAGTACATAAACTGATTTTCCAGCTAGAACAGGCAGGCAGCAGATGTTATTGCTAGTATCTGTTCTCTAGAAAACCGCACCTGAAGAATGAGTTTTTATTGCCAAAGTCAAGATTGCTGAAGAAATCCACATTTTCATAAGGAAGCAAGATGTTTTTTTCAGTGTGGTCTTTTTTTCAGAAAAGTGGAAAAAAGAAACACAGAAATATAACTGGGATAAATTTTCTTTTTCCTTCTAAGTTTAAGTCTTCCTGAAGGGATTGTAATGTTTATGCTTTTTCTGTTGTTGCCTAAATTAGGATGCAACAAGGATGTTTATAGATGAAAGGTATATTTTTTCCACTATGGAAGAAGGGCTGGGCAGCTTTTGTTAGCATCTGAGCTAAATGAAAAAAATAATTTAAAAAATAGTATTGATTATGTTTGCTGTCCAAGTGGCATTCATAATTTTATGTTAAATGCTACACATCTCCCTTTCTCCAGGCACAGAAATTCTCTTTCCAAAGCTTCTTCAATTGCTCTTCAGTCTTCATAGCTCTTGTGTTGCCAGCCTGTGGGCAAATGTTGATATACTATGTTGCTGTTCAGCTTTGTTTGAAAGCTTGTCAGAAGACTGAATGACCACTAATGTCTTAATTAGACTGTAATTAGAACACCACACCTTAACCATGCTCTGAGTTTGAGATGTTTTAGTGTCTTTTTTATTTCCTTTTGTCTTTAAAAGTTTATCAGCATTCTTTACTTACCTTTAGTTCTCTGTTGGGGCAGACATTTTCTCATTTTTGTACTTGTAAATCATAAGAAATCTTTTTATCTATACGAAATCTCTTTGTACTTGTCAGTGTAACTGAAACTGGAATTTGAACAAGTGATATCACTGCTGCATAAATAACAGAATACATGAAATCTGTCAGTTTGTCTGATCACATCTCTGAAAGCTCATGGCAGCAGCTTTTTGTTCCCTTAGGAGTGACTTGAGCTAATGAAAGGAAGACAGGAATCTCCTGCCTTTCACATACAATGCATTTGAGGACATCTGAGGGTGACTCACTAAAGAAATTAAGGGAATTAATACGAAATCATTGATAATTTTCATCTCATTTGAATCTCAGCCTATTAAAATCTTATTATTCTGTTAAGCTGGTGGAGGAATACATCTGATCTGGGTAGCAGGACCCACAAGCTGCAGGTTGAGATCAAGATTGAAATGCAGACTGAAGCCTGGGTGGGAGCCCAAGACAAGAGGCTGTGAATTGTCAGTTTTTGGGAGAACAAAGGGCATGGAGATGGATGAGGCCAGCCAGGTGAATGGACAGTGAGATGCAGCAGGAGCTGGGAATCGCTGACCTTTTGGAAAACCAAGAGGATGAAGGTGGATGCTGCCAGCAAGGAGGATGGACATGGAGAGGTGGGTAGGAGTTGAAGATTCAAGAGGAAGAGCAAGATTTGCACTTGAGTAGATTGTGAGGGTACAAAAGCCCACGGCTTCCTCTGTTTGGGATCCTCCTTGGCAGCACCAGCTTGAGCTGTTTCTGTGCTACTGTGCCCTGAAAAAATGGCTTTATGGAATGAGACATCTGAGACCCTGCCAGGGGAAATGTAGGGTGGAGCCAGTGAGGAAAGCTGGTCTGACTGAGTGGGGTGTGCAGGAGCTGAGCAGGGACCCCTCGGGGCACTGGAGCCACCCACGGTGGAGGGGCTTCGGTCCCAGCAGTGAAAGTCTCTGACCTCGGGAATGCGGCTGACGGGGGCCTCGGGAACTGTCAGGATGGGAAGTTCCCTTAGCAAATTATCATCTTCAGAGCTTTACTCATGTCTCTTTACTTTCAAGTTACTTGCTTCATATATCTTTTATATAACTTCTCTTTGTTGTGTGGGTAGCACAAATGAAACTGTTTCAATAAAAAAGATCAGTGTACCGTGCCTGCACAGAGAGAAAGCACAAAAAATCTTGGAATTTGAGTTGCTTAATTTTAAAAAGCAAATTCCCCTGAATTTTTCCTTCAGCCTGTGAACTGAAATGTTTCCAAGCTGTTAACTGAAATTTAAATACAAAAAAGGGAAGTTGGTCTTGATTCAGAGTTTCCTTTGAAGTTTTCTTTCACAGATGGGTGTGAAGGCAACAGTTCTGTTAAAAAGAGAGAAAATTTCTGAAGTTTTGTATTTTGATAATATAGGTATTGCAAAAATCATAATATGCTACCATGGGGCTTATTGTCCACCTCTATTTGTAGGAGTTAGATATTGTATTTAATTTGCAGACTAGGTTATTTGATTAAGTACATATTTTTCAGAAAATTAATGAACCTAATTTATCTTTTCATCTAAGTAGGTATTAATATGTCTCTAGTTACAATCTTTGAATAAACAAAAATTCAAAAATATTCGTCCTGTTCTTCTTGGTGGAGAGGTACTAACCAATAACCAAAAATACATAATTAGGGAATGCAATGAAGAGAGAAAATAATTTTACAAACACTCAGTAAATTCTGATCTGTTCTTTGAAAGTTAATTAATACCTGGTAAATAAGGACTCTATGACTGTATACCTAATAAAGTAAGTCTTTCATCCATATATGTTCTTTGGACTGTGTGCTAGTTATTAGACAGGAAGAGTGTCTTCTCCTTAAAAGCTAAAATGCACTCAGCATTAACACATGACATGTAATGTCCTGGAAAAATGTAAACACTTATTTTGGCTCACTAAAACAGTAAGAAGCTGTTAAAATCTTTCACATAACCAACAAATTGAAATAGGGTGTCCACATATAGAATCTCATCACTGTTGAAAACGAAGACTTTCTTTAAAGAAAGTTGATTTTTCTTTGAATGAGTGGGCAGACGGTAAGAGACACCAACCACAGACATTGGTGGCTTAGCTCTGAAGAAAAAAAAGAGAGAAAAAGGAACTGCGCTTTAAGTGCTACTTCAGTGAAGAATATCTGAGACCTTTTCCCCATGCTGATGATTTTAGGAGGTGATTACCTCCCAGTTTCTTACTACCAGTAAAAAACAGCGAATAATGTGATAGAGCTAAATTTAACGCAGTAACCATGCTGCTCGTATTTTTGTACCATAGCAAGTAAAAGATTTAGACAAAATGGGTGAAGACCTTCTCTTAGTACTGATGAAAGATAAATGGAAAGCTTCCTATTGACATTAGGTGAAATCTGCAGTGTGCAAATCCAGAACACAGAGGGTGTTTCTGTGCCTGTTTTGGGAGATTCTGACCCTCAGCAGAACACTGCTTTTAACCTTTGTCCCTGGGAAAAATAGCCAAAACTTTAAGATGAGTTAGAGCACACAGGTGGTGGTGTGTGGTGGTAGTAATAGTGTGTCACAGAATGTAGAATTTGGGTTTTAGGATTTTAATATGAGAGTGAATAGGAGACAAGATGGTGGAATTTGGGTGTTGCCCCTTCTTCCTTCTTGTCCCTTTTCACCTCCATTTCTTGTAGTACTTGTTGTAGAAAACTATTGGTTAGAGTAAGTAGTAATGTGAAAGTTACGTGGATAGATAAGTAGAAGTTATTGGTAGAAGAGTAAAAACAAAATATGTGTTAGAATGCAATTGGGTAGAATAGCTTTAAAAGACCTTGGTTTGGAGACATTTTGTCTACTTTGGCCCATTTTGTGCCTTGCCTGCAGCATGCTAAGTCTGGTGCAGACGGTGTGCTGAACTTAAGATAAGATAAGAATAAACAAAGCCCTGAAGACCGAGAGAAACAGTGTCCAGCTCGTTATTCACTCCTGAAGGAAGAGAACTCGGTAGTGGGAGCTCCCTCCAAAAGGGCCCTGGAGGTTGGGCTCTCATCCGTGCTGAGAACCAAAAAGAGAAAAAAAAACACACAACAACATGCAGTATCTAATTTTTCAACATGCTGTAAACCAAATGCATAAGAGTGAAAATGCTACACACTCCAGGGCAACAGCTTTAATCTACTCTGAACAAACACTCCAGAGCCTTATTCCTTTGTATCTGATTTATATTCAATGCCCTTGTGATTTGTTTCTGCTTCTTCTCTGACAGGGAAGAGGGAGTGGAAGCAAGTGTATGAGGGTGCACTTCAATTGCCAAGTGCTAGAGGTAAACCATGTGAAAGCAATTATTTACCTTCAGACGTCACGAAGAAAATTCTTCTCTTATCACAGTTCAACACTTAATTTAGTAATGTAAGCCTCACATGAACAGTGTACACAGAATCAGGTCTGGCTTTTCTGGCTTTCTCACTGAGGGAGTGTTTTCAGTTAACCATTTACAAAAACATGCACAAATATGCTTCATATTTAAGTTGAAAACCTCAGGTAAAAATTGTAAAAGGTGAGTAACTACTGAAGAATTGGATTAATGTATTTATAGGAACTTCTATGAGCAAGAAGCAACAGTAATTTTGTCCACATAGCTGAAAATACAATTTTGTGCTAACAGCTTTCCATGTGAAGGGTTCAGAGAGCATTTAATCACCTGTTATTTCATTTCTGTTTATGGGAGACAAAGGTAGGTTTTGAAGTTTTATCAGGCACTATTCCATTTAAATACATTTCATCACACACAGCTTCTAGACAAACAAGACTATAATTTTTCTACTTAGACATCTCTTAGGTGTGCCTTCAAAATCTTGTGCAAATATAGTTCTAAGCAGGGAAGAGAAACAAAGTACCTGCTTGGTATTTTCGAAGTATGAGGAAGGTAATAAACTGTCTACTATTATCAAAATTGTCCAAAAAATTGTATCATGGTAATATCCCTCATATCCCAATAAACAATAATCTTGGAATTTTGTAATCTTGGAATTTTTGTAATTTTGGTCACCAAAGACAAGTACACATGTCTAGATGTGTAAGCATGTCTAGTTTATGTCTAGATGGCAGTAGAATGGGATTTTTTTTTGCAATTTAGGTTTCCTTATTGTTTGAATAGTATGAAGAAAAATTCTGATGTATGGGTGATACCTCCATTTAATGCCTTTTTAAAATTTCCTGTTCAGTATTTATTTTCCAGTCTGGGTTTGTTCTGTGCTTACCACTTTAAAGCTTGGCCTTCTGAAAGCTCACAATTATGCTTTTGAATAAATGATTTATTAATTCCTTGATCAGATCAGGATCTTTGTCAATGGTTGAAACATATGTAATGTTTCTAAAGGAGACACTGTAGTCCCCTTTGCTCAGGGTTGGGGATAGAAAAACAGCTGGGCTCTATTTTAAAGTTTTCTTGCACACCTTTTTATTTGTTTGTTTCTAAATCTCTCTAGTCTTCAAATTATTATAACACTCTTGTAATAAATCTTTGAAAATTACTTTGGGGCAAAACCACCATGTAAATGCTAAGAATGCTAAGTAGGATTCTCAAGGTGCTGTCCCACTCATTTTTTATTCTCATTTTGCTTATTCATTCACTTTCTGGCATCACTGTCTCTGGGAATCCACTTGGAGTGTCAAACTTGTTCAGTAAGAATGACCGGGGGGAAAAATGTGTATTCCAAGTCCCCTGGAATGCCAGAAGGTGGCCTTTTTAATAAATGATGCCCTTCCAGGAAAGGGGTATATCATGGATTTTAAGAGCAGATGCCAAACTTGTAATAAATCATCCTGACCTGCTGCAAAACGAATGTTCATAAGACAATAAATTTTGTACCCGAATAACAAATATCCAATCAATTATTTAAACTACATTTTCCAACTAACAGAGTGCATGCTGTGCACACCCACCAATGGTTGTAGTTTCAAAACAATAACATCTTCTAGTGTGAGTTTGTAATTGTTGAATTCTATTATGCCTTTTGGGGTTGATGAAGGAACTGTCTGGTATTAGAGATTTCCTCTTGTATGCACTTAGAGATGACTTCATCTTGTTCAGGTGGGGTTAAGGAATAGATTTTCAGGATAATTCTTAGATTTCTTTTCTGAATAATTTCCAGGTCTTCATCTCTTTTTCAGTTTCCTCTTCCAGGAGCAGGCCTATTATTGAAACTACTCATAGCTGGCTAACAGAGCTGCAGAGTACAAGTGTGAAGGTTTTGGCTGGGGTAGAGCTGATTTTCCTCAGAGTAGCTCTGTGGAGTGAGCAAGCAGCTGTGTGGGGCTGAGCTGCTGGTGGGGATAAACCACAGCCCTGCTGCACTCTGCCCCTGAGCTCTGCAGGCAGTGGGGGGCCTGGCATGTGCATGCACTGGCAAGAATTAACAGTGTCACCAGGCCACATGTATGGCCCTCAGAACCTCCATGCTGAAATGAGATAAGCAAGGAAGGGAGAGCTTGCTACTCAAAACATACCCTTATTTCTCCTAGCCAACGCCATGCCAACCTTGCTACACTGCTCAGTGAGGTATGTTGAATATGTTGGACACTGCTTTCCAATCATTGGTGTGCAGCAAGATTATAAGAATAATCAAATTTGCTCCCTAACCAAATTATCCTGTATTAAGAAAAACACAATCATTCCTGTCTCAAACACAAATGTATTAGTGCTAATGAAAACTCCAGGGCAGCTTTTAGAAATTTCATTACAGACTACCTTGGAACATGGTAGTTCAATTAATCTCTGCAGTGCCACATTGCATTCTTAACTTTTTTCCAAACAAGTTTATTTGAAGTATTTGTATTGGATCTGCAGGTTTTGGATATTTTGAACAAGACTAGAATGTGATATGAGCTCAACATGACAGATAACTAAAAGCAAATGGTATTTATTTAAAATACCTACTCTCAAGTCCTCTTATAATACATTCCAGTCAAAGATTCCTGTTGTAAGTATAAATCCACTTTAAAGATCATGTAACTTTCCCAGTGTGCTGATCTTACCCTCTTCATTACAGTGGCCCACTCAATATGAAGAAATATTTAGTCTGAGCCAGTCTTGCACAACAACTAAAACTGCTATAGTCAACAGATCTGCAGCATTTGTGGATGGCACAAAAGAAGAAAACACTCTTGAAGTGACAATATGATTTTGAAGTTATGTTTCTGGGAAAGAAACATAGGGTTCCTCATGTCCTCTATGTCTATGGCCCATCAAATGCCATCTTTCAACAAGAATTTCCAGTCTTGTAGTCCCTTTTTCTTGCTCTTTAGGCTTTGCGTTTGGTTATCCTGTTTTGGTTTTGTTGGTTGTTGTTGTTTGGGGTTTTTTTGGTGGTGTTTTTGCTTTTGTTTTTGTTGGGGTTTTTTGTTTGGTTGGTTTTGTTTGTGGGGGTGGTTTTTTTGTTTGTTTGTTTTGTTTTATGGTTTTTTGTTGTTGTTTTTCTGATGGCTAGGTTCTGATATATGTTGCAACCATTTTGTCCCTGTTTTGGAAGCCAAATAACATATTGACTAATTCTATAATACAGCATTTTGTGGTCATGCTTAAAATATCAGTTGACTAGAGATAGATGATTGTTCTCTGAGGGATCCTTGCTGTGTGCTTCAATGTTCTATTTATGCAGATATCTTATGAGTCTCATCATCCCTACCTGTTTGGGAATAGCCTTTGGGCTATGCCTGTCATTTGGGTACTTCTACTAGGAAGGTTTTTTCCCCTCTGATGTAATTGTGGTTTTTCAATCCTATTTTGCAGTTTAGTAGGACTTACTCACATGTATTTACCAACATCTCCCCTGATTTATTATTGCAGCTGGAGAAAAGAAATACTTTTACCTTCTCACTTCACTTTTTTTCAGGTTTCCTAGATACCACTAATTTGCACTAGCCATTCATTTTCCCAACATCACATTTTCTATAGCGTCTTAATTGTTTTACTTTGTGAGCTCTTTCATTATAGCTGTCTTTCTGGCATTCTTCATGGCCAAGAATGCTGCAAAAAATATTCTTAGGCTACTTATGGAATTACCTTTACAGTATGGTTTATTAATTCAAGGCTGTCTCTAATTATATGTATGTTCTTTAGAGCACTGAACCATCTGTACAGTTCTTGCACTATTTAACATTCCTGATCATGCTAGGGTTTCTTTAGCACTCCCTAAAAAAAAAAAAAAAAAAGTAAATGAATAAGTGCAGAGGTTCTTTTCCTCTCTCTCTTCCCCCCTTGCCCCCTGACATATCTTACTGACACCTTGTTCTGTGTCTGTGTGTGTGAATGTAACATGAACAATTTTGAAAGGCTCCAATTCTTGATCATAATTAGAATTGGGTTGAATTTCTGAGTGCTTGCTCTTTTGTAAATTGCCATGGGTTTAGAGGGCAGGTCCTTTTGAAGACTGAAAGTTGATTGAGGTGTAGGAAGTAAAGGGTAAGGCTTTTCACAGTGGAAACCAAGTCCATAGTGCTGGTTAAAGATGGGTTTTATTCCAAGTTTTTGTCGAGAAAAACAAGCACTGTGTGCTTGCTTCTGGAGAAACAAGCACACAGTGAATATCAAATTGTCCTCAAATTGTCTGAATTTTTATTCTTTCCAAGTGTTTTTTTTTTTTATTTTTTTCTTTTTATTTTAAAAATAACAGGTGCTCTGAAGTCTTTTGTTCTTTTAGAAATATCTGTGCAGACCAAGCTAAATTTCCTTGGCTTCTGGGGTTCTGCAATTAAATGCTTTGAGAGGCAGCATTGGCACTGAATCTTTGTCCTTCAGACAGATCCAGAGCAAAATTCATCACTGGATCATTAACTGACAATTAATGAATGAAAGTGGTAACCTGACAACTCTTCCAAGTGGCTAGAAGTTTGCCTAATGGAAATCATTATCAGGATGGGTTTGGCTGTGCTTCTCAGATAAGATCTGGGCATTACTGTGAAGAGACAAGAAGATTTATCTCTGACCCTGCCGTGGGGAAGCTGACAGCTCTCTTGTTGTGTAGTTCAACAGTTGCCTGTCAGCACCAACCTCTGTTTGCCACTTGATTGTCACTTAATGACTGAGGTCTGTCCAACTGAACACAGACAACAATGTTTTCTATGTGCAAACCCCAACATTTAGAGTTTATTTCTATTGTATTGTATTGTGTTGTATGAGTTAGCATCATTCAGCTCAATTACTTACATGAAAGGATGATACAGGTATGAAATACAGGATTATTTCAGCTAGATCAATTACGAGTAAAGCAGGACAGAATTATTTTCAGTGTCAGGCAATTTCAGCCATTTAATCATAACTGTGCCTGTACATCCTAGATAAATGGAGCTATGTAATTATCATTCTCAAAAAGCTGCAGAGGCCACTCTATTTTGCAAACTGTCAGAGTGCTGTAAAAGTGTCACAAGCTAAATATCATCATGCAAACGAGCTCACTCTCTCTCGTCACAATTTGCCTGCAGGAGTTATTTTGAAATATTAACTTGAATCCTAAACCAGACAGCTAACAACAGGATATACTGACTAATTCTGAAAAGGAGATAAAGTGTCTTCACTGTTTTATTTCAACTCATTACGCTGAATATTTCAGATTAAATAGACATCCAAGCTAAAACTATAAAACTTGCCTTCTCTTTATTTTTCTTCTTCCCCCTTCTTCTTTCCCCTTCTTCTTCACCCTTTTCTTCTTCCTCCATTCTTGCCCCTTCACCAGCCACACCCCCAACCCCCAGCGAATGCTGTAAGATGTTATTATATTTTCTCTTCCATCACATAATAGAATGTGATTAGAATAGAATGTTTCTTAGTGTACATTGGCACAAAATGGTTTAAGGAATAAGTGGCCATTTAATAGTTTTCAGTGCTGTCAAATCTGAGAAAAATAGTGGTTAGGTGAGGGTAGATTCCACAGTCTTTGCATGTGGTGAGTATTATTGCTTTATGAATAACTTTGATAGTTGTGAGAATTATCTGTGCTCTTTTCACAGCCTTCTGGAGTTGTCAGGCCTTATCCTGACACACACTTTAGCACACAATTAATGTCATCACAGGTAGTATGATTTTTTAAGTCCTTGATATTTTAAGTTTTGTTCGTCTGGGATGAGATAAAAAAGTGTTTCTTGGATATTCTGTAGCTGATATGTCCCAGAAAAGTGTGAATCAGGATGCAAATACTGATCCACTCCAGATAGCCATGCTCCTCTATCCAAGGCAGATTTCTGACTACATCTCATGAAGATGTGTATATTCCAAAAAACCCAGATCAAGACAGCATAAGAAAATGTGGACCTTAAGGCAAAGTTAGAGTCTAGTGACCTAGTCTGAAAAATCATGTTTGCACACTGTGCATTTGAGGGCCAGTAGTAATTTGAAAGAAATACATGAGACCTAATTTTCTGGTGTCATTCTTTTAGGTTTTCTGTAAAAGAAATACTTGGTATCTGTTAGTTTATGATATCATAGTTTAGTTCATCATTCAGTGGAGATCATTAAAGGGAGCACTGCTTGTTTAGCATAGGGCAGACTCTGGACTTTGTGAACTACAAGCAGGTAGGAAATAAATGCTCAGTTTTTCAATTAATTCTAAAGTTATTGTGGTGGTGTTTTTGTGTTATGGCACCCAGTATTTCTGTTTCAAGCAATATAGATAATTTTGACAAATCAAATAATTATACTTCATATATTAAATTCAAAATTGAAAACTAATTATTTGTATAGGTATAAGAAATGAAATGCTCTAAAACATTGTGTATTAAAATTGATGATTTTTATTTATATCACCTTCAAAATACTGAAGTCACAGCAACATAAATGATTAAGGGGAATGCCTTACATTTCTTACTTATGATTTAAAGATAAAACCAATAATTTAAAGTGTAACCAGAATTTATAAAGACTGGGGTCATTCTCACAGATGTATTTTCAATCTAATCCACAGTAAAGAAGGGACAAGCACATCTGGTGCCTTTAAGATTGCTGCTATTTGCAGATAAATATTTTAGTACTGTATTTCAGTCTAACTACATATCAGTAGCCATTTAAGAGAGGAAGTTGGGAGTGAGGAAGTAGAGTAATGGTGAAGGTATAGGTGCCTTTATAAATTGTAATACATCAGTTGATTTTGGCTACATAGGAGATTAAGCAAATAAACTGACTTGTCAGCCTCAAAATTATTTTAAAAGAAGAGTCTTGACTGGATCCAGATTTATTTTGGTGCTAAAAAAAAAATCTTTGCTAAAACATTCCTGAAGCCACTCATTTATCCCACCATGGACTGGACTTGGCAAGCTTTTAAGCCCATAACTAGAGCTTCCTTTGTTGCATTGTCCTTTAGTCAGACGTGCCTTAGCTGAGTTACAGACCAGATGAGATAATAGTTTCTGTAAGGACCAATTCCTCCTCATGAAGAAGCAAATACAAATAGAAAGAGAGGAGAAGATATGAAGAGAGAGGGACAAGAATAATAATTATAAGAAAGAGTGAAATCAAACTGCAGTTGACTGAAACAAAAGTCATCATTATGAGTCACATTTCTTCCCATTCACATGTTTGCTGCTGCTACCTCTTTTGTAGAGGACCTTGCTCCTCTGTATGCTCATCAGATTGTCTTTACAGCCTTCCCATCCCCTCCTACCTTCAAAGCAGCGCATACAGAAAGAGAAGTTATAGCCCAGAACCACAGATCAATCTTGTTCTGAACATGAAGCTTTCTGCATTTGTTGGTCAGGTCCTCAGTTCTGGAACCAGTTCTGCTTGGGGGGGGGAAGCACAAGCTTTAAAAGAGATTGTGCCAGTGGCAGTGCCTTTGAGAGTAATTTTCAGGGGGAAAAAGGAGAGAAGAAAAGCTCTTCCAGATTGACATTGTCTGAAAGGAAGCAAGGTTGGATGCTCTTAGTTGTCCCCATGTTTTGAGCCAAGACACAGTAAATGGTGACAATCAAAAGGGCACTCTGGAACCCAAGTACAATATTTCTCACAGCCATGAGTTGCTTGTGGTCCACACATTCTGTGGTGTACTGCTTAGAAATCACTGATGAGTCTTGAATTCCTATCACTCCAAATGGCATCATCAGGACTTCCAGCAGCTAGAGCTCCTCAGAGGCCATGGAGATGGAAAACCCTCTTCAGTCCTTGGAACCCCAGTTGATTGCTCTACAGGGCACACAATATTCCACGCAGAAAAAGAATAGTAACAAGAGTCTCTCAGTGCTAACAGATAATTGAATAAAATAAATCCAGAAGGAGTTGCTAAAGCATTTCAAGGTGTTAACGGCACATCTCTCATATATTTAAATTTATTTTGCACATTTCTCGTACTACTAAGGTTTACAAACTTCATGAGTACTAAAACACTGGGCCATCTACTGAGGCTGTCCTCTAAACACACTAATTATTACAGCCTGTAATTTTAATTATCTATTCCTCAGAGCTCTCCTTTATCTGTTCAACCTGGGCTGCTAAATCAAAGCATATATGTGAATTACCTTCCTTTTCTGCCATCTACAAAAGAAATTGTCACCATCCCTGGATGTGTTTAAAAAAAGGCTGGATGAGGCACTGGATGCCATGGTTTAGTTGAAGTGTTAGGGTTGGGTTGGACTCGATGATCTTAAAGGTCCCTTCCAACCTTGCAATTCTGTGATTCTGTGATTCTGTGATTCTGTGAAATTAGATAGAGTGCTAAAGCAATTGCTTTAATTTTTGTTAGTTATGTCGCCATTTAAGAAATATTAACAAAGCAACCAAGAGAAGTGTTAAATGCTAAGCATGCTTTATAAAGGTTTTGGTGCTTTAATAATGGTCCTATAAGTAAACCATAGCATGTCAATTTTTTTCCCTCTCTCTTAAAAAGTAGAGGTCTGGTAAAAACTGCAAAAAATGTCAGCACAAAAAGAGTAAAGACATCCTATAGTTTTCACAGAAGTTAATCTCTTGTAGAATGCCTTATTGTTGGATGGAATATTTATAGAACTTATAGAATTGTTGTCTACAGGAAGTATGCAGGGCTTCTGGGAATAATTTGTGTTCTTGGGTAAGAGCCAAGTGAAATGTCTCAAAAGGTAATCTGGTAATGGAACATCTCAGCAGACCTTTTGACCTTTGAATATGAGGATAGTCTGTTAAATAAAATCTCTGAACTGTCTATATTCTAAACAGTGAGGAGATTTTTTTTTCCCTAGGTCATAATTGTATGATTTGGACTCCAAGCAGATTGCCAAACACTTTCCAGGTCTTTGGTTTCATTGGTGTGATATCCCAGCCTGGTGAAGGTTGGCAGAGCTACTGCAGAGATCAGATCTCAGGACTGTTCAAAGCCATTCCCTATGGTAACATTTTGTCAAGAGCAAGAGTTTAAGAAGCCAGAACTAGTAGGGTAGGATCCGCCAATTATAAACCTTTTAACTACATGTTTATCCTAGGCAACCTTTAAACAAACCTTTCCAAAAGTTTATGACCTCCTTATCTGGGATATTCTGTGTGTGCCATAAAAATACAATAAATACCTGATAGCATTACAAAAATAGAATTAATGGGTATCAGTGTTTAGACACAGGCCTGAGTCGGTACTTTGGAAGGATTCTCATTATTTCCTAAATTAGTCAATCCAAGTACTAATTATGCATATCAAAAGGATATTCCAAGAAATTTTCAACGAAATTGAAATCTGATTCAAAAGCTAAACTTTTGGGGAGATATCAAAGCCAAGGAAGGGCCATGGTTACCTCCTCAGTGCTACATATAAGTCTAGCTGCTATGAACAGAACAGAACCAACCTTCTTCATTGGCAGCAGTTTCCAAACAGCCCTTCCAGATTGCCTTTATCAGCAGAAGAGGGGGATGAAAACATTCAAAGATATTCAGACAATGATTTAGACACCTTAAATGGTAACCACATAAGCTGTCTATGCTAAGATTATAATAGCAACACTTCTTCCACTAAAAATTTGCTCCAAAATGTTTTTCTAGATTTACATCTCACTGTTAGTCTACTCCATCAAGCTTTTCTTAGATGTCTTTTATTAATGTGTGCTAGAAGTATGAGCCCACAAGTTGCTCCCTCTGGTTTGTTCCATCTCAGTTCAGCTAGCTCTATCTAGCTGTGAATGAAAAAACAAAGAACAAATTAACTCCAGCAAATATGTCCACACTATCTGCCTTTCAAGGACTGGGCCTTTCTTAAGTCAGTTACAAAGAGCTGTGCCACTTTTACAAGCTTGGTTTGCAGCTTGTGAATATGGCTAGGTTTCAGTTCAGCCAGCTGTCAAGCTCTACTGTTGTGATGCAGCAGGATTGTTTTTCATAAGAGCTGTATTAAGTGAACAAGAGACCAAACCCGTGCTTGATCAGCTTAATGAGACAACAAGATGTTTTGGCTTAGTAGAGAAAGGCAGAGGAAGTAACTGAAATTGATTACCCTGTTTATCACAGACTCAATTTGTTGGTTGGCTTGGCAACGAAAACTGAAGTTGATGAAGTTAGTAGTATCCTGAAGGAGATCAACATATAAGATTTCTATCAGCCACATTAGCTGTCTTCTGATGGTTAGAAGTATGGAGAGAAAAGTGCAACTTTAGTGGAGGGATTAGATCACTATCACTCCAAATTTATTTGGTCTGACCTAATTATTTATTTGAATATTTTATGAGAAGAAAATGGGTGAATATTGTGTTATACTATTACGTCACTTTCATTTATTGTTTTGTTGGCTGATCCAGATAGCAAGCAAAGTAGTTTAGTTAGTGTTTGGTGTGAAAAACCTCTTAAGAAAAAAAAACCCTATCTAGAGTTTCAGTGAGATGTGAAAGTGTTTTTTTATATATATTATTTGTGCACCCTGTTGCATATTTGATGTAAAACTGCTGCATTTGAGTTTTAGTGTGATTTAATTTTTGTTGTGAGAAGTGCCTGGAAAAACCTCTGAAATTCAGAAATGGCGATCTATAAGACGAGAAATTTTTCCATAGAATATGCGGGTCACAAATCCATTGGGTAGGAGGAAATACTGTACTGTCTGTAGCCACTGTACTGGCTATAGATTTCCAGCAAATACACAGCTTTTCCACAGTCTTGGTGGCATATTTGGGTGTAGCTATCTCTCTTCCATGTATTTTTATTTTTGAATGTTCTTTCCTAAGTTTATGGAACGGATGGCTATGGGATTATGTTGTTTGTTCTGCTTACAGGATGCTGTTCAACAGCTGTACCACAGCATTTCCTCAGAATTGTGTTTTCCCACGTGCCTTGCTTAATTGGTGGGTGTTTTCTCCTCTGTCTTAATCAAGCACCTTATTTGGGTCCTTCTTTTGATTTCTGAACAAACTGATTCAAGAGGACCTGAGAGCTGGGATCTGAAGCTTTTCACATCAGAATTCACAATTCTTTCTTTCCTGAAGACAGATTTTATCAAAAACCAAAGGACAGTAACTATTTTTAGGCCAGTTTTCAGGCCCTTTTGGACAACTGGATTATGAAAACCAGAGAACTGAGGAGCCAGACCTTGTCTCTCAGTGTCTATGTCTGTACTTTGGGATCTGGGAAACCTTCCCAGTTTCCAGACCTGGACACTTTCCCTGAGCACGTTGATTCCCCGTAGGACAAAATCTGTGCTGTTTTCCATTCACACACACACATATACGGACACTGTTTCTAAGGAGAAAATCCGGGCATGGAGACCAGCAGGGAGATCTAACATATTCTCACAATATATCTCATCTGGACTCAGCACTTGCCAAGAAGCCCACTTAGGATGCAATCTAGTCATATTTGGAATTATTGGGGTTTGGCTGTTTTCTTCGAATTTGAAGTGAAGGCAACTATCTTTTAATTGGAATGCTAAGAACAATAGCCCATATATACATGTGTAAAGAAACCTTCAGAAGTTTTACAGAGTAGGGAGTAATTATATGTGAGAGGTTTCTGTTTCAGAAAATTTTAGAGCATTTCCAGTTAATATAGGCCAGGAGACCAGGATTCTTACACACTGAATAGAAAGCATTCAGCTGCCCATATGAAACATATGCGCTGTTGGCAGTAAAATAGCAGCAACTGTAGTCATCTTTGGCAGGCTCAGCTTTTACTTGTTGTGTAAAAATATTTTCTGTCCTATTCTGTTTCCTTCTGCTGTTGAATATGGGTCTAAGAGTTTGTTGACTTCATAGTGTGCTTTTCTGGCTACAGATTTTAAATCTGCTACCTAAGGACCTGGTTCTAACTAATAAAACAAGAACTAAAAAAAAAAAATCAATTCCAATTTTCTCTTTCGGTGCTTTTTTTGTTGTTGTTTAAATGAAAAAATTGCCTAGAAGCTTTTCTCCACCTTCAGTACTGAGTGCTTACATATTAACAGCTGCACACATAGTAACCTTTTAAAATTGGTTTCTATTTAATTAAGCCCTACACTAGCAACAAATCCTAACCCACTCAATTGTATATTGTCACAGTTGTGCTGTGTGCTTCCTCCTGCTGAAATCTGATTTTCTTGAGTTTCTGCCATAGGGTATATATCTGAAACGAAACAAATTTGGAGGCTTAATGAGGAAGAAACAAAAAGACGCTGAAATCCTATTTTGCTTGCTAGTCTGAGCTCAGCAGAGAGATCAACAACATCAAGAGTTCTGGTCCTGGGTGGAGCTTACCCACAGAGCACAGAGAGCAGTCACAGAGACACTTTCAATTGTGCTGAGACACAGACACTGAAACCATCCCATCTGGGACCAATGTCCTAGCAGGTTGTGCAAAAGGTCAAAAGGGGGAGGCCTCCTTGGCATTGGGATATCAGGGCTGCCTACCTTTTTTCTTTTTAAGTTTTGTTCTGTGGATGTACAGAAATAAAGAAAACAGACATAGAAAGGAAGTAATACAGTACTCTGTAGGGTCACTTTTCTATAAAAATCTTTTTTCCTTTTCTCTGTTGCTGGTTGAAACAGACCAAATTTTAGTATGTATTAAATCTGTTCAGCCTCAACAGTGCTAATTGGGATTTCTGCCAGTGCCACCAACAAAGCAACAGCAGAAGAGATTAATACCATAACTACAATGATAGGTCACAATAAATGGGAATAAGGTGAGGGCATAAAACTGCTGCCTTCTTCAATATCGTGGAAAAAAAATTCTGCCCACTTGCCTGAGGACAAGATTTGTTCTTAATTTCTGGAATGCCACTTTTAAGGGTTACTTTTTGCTTGCCCACATCAGATAGGGAAATTTTATCAGCAGCACTTTTGCCAGCATCCCATTCTGCATACAGGTTGTTGAGCTTCCCAGCTATTGCTCTTTCCAGATCAGGAAAATAAAACAGATTTGCCTTCAGGGAGTCATTGCTTTCATGTAGCCATATAAAAAGCATTATTAAGTTAATGAATCACTCTTCCTTTCTTCAAATAAAATAAAGCCTCTGCTAAGACAGAAATGGCCATCCTGTTAAATCAAGCAAGATTTACACAATTTTAATTAACTCAAACATTTGCCTCTAAGGATATTTGTGTGATCCTCTAGTTTTAAGCCCTAAGACTACACAGTTAGCACTGCAACAGACAGTTTAGAAATTTAGCTTAGTATGTGTATTGATACTATAATTTATGTTGACTAGCTTTCAAGGAGCTTCCTGCAATTTATTATGTGACTAACACTCTAGCTCCAGGATGGTAGGATGGTGGCATTGTGCAACCTCTGGATTTTAATTCCTCAGCACTTAAATTATGCATTTCTTCCTCTACCCTTTCTTCATTTGTTCAGTTTATAAATCATTCCTATTTATTGCTACAATTCCGTTACTTTAGATGATCGAATAGTTCTCTGATTATTTATTTTTCCATGGATTCGTTTATACACATCTGTTTTATAAGAAGCGTGCTTGAAGTGTTTTATTGTAGGGGTTTGTTGTTGGTTTCTGGCTTTTTTATTCAAATTGCTGTAATATGTATAATACGGAATAACTTGTAAAAAAGGTCCTAAAATCCTTCTAACTGGTTTCCTAGGGAAAAGAAATGTAGTCAAGAGATTTGTGTGAAGCACGTGTCTCTTATTTCCAAGATTTCAATGCAAAGTATTTTAACAGAGAGGGAAATAATTATTTGACTGTCAATACCATGATTTTAACTGTCACTATGACTTACTTTTCAGGAAAACACTAGCTCTCAAAGGGCAGCAGGTTCCCTAGACTTTAGTATCAGGACTCTTCTTTGTAGAGTGGCACATTTTATAAAGGGACCATAGAATGGTAAAGCCAAGTTTTGGTGATGATAATTAATTTTTGCTGTTAACAGCTACACTTCAAGAGCTTGATGTTTACAATCCCAGTTTTAAAGCATGTGTGTTTCAAAACAAATGGTGTAGAACAGTAGTAAAAGTTTAAAGGACGTTCAAGAAGTAGCTGCTAACAGTAGCTAACTATTTCATGAAGGCTAGTAGCAGGAGTGAGAAGATGGTATTTCTTCACAAAACATGTAGAAAACCTTTTGGTTCAGGTATAAAAATGCTTATGCTGCTTTTGCTGGAGAATCAGTGAGAAAAGTGTCGCTGCCTAATTGGCCCATTTCATGCCAGTAGGAGTTTCTCCTGTTCTCTGACTGTTCTACATTGCTCTCCTTCCTTTGCAAATAAGGAGATATATGAAGCAATATGAAAGTTTTTGTAATGAGCAGTTCATATCATTCCTAGAAATAAATTGCTATTTTTCTTGTGTCACCTACTCTCTCAGTCTGTTGGAAATCTCAGACTATCTACAAGAGAACAAAACGAATACAAACTATAAGACTGAAATATTGGCATAGATTGTGGATAAATAAATTGAAAATCTTCACAAGACAAAAAGAAAGAAATGCCATTTAAATTAAAAGGATATACCAGCAAATACCAGGAGTTAGCTGTTTTATTTCTCCAGGGACACATAAATTTAATCAACTACATCAAATGAATAAATGTGATGGATCTTGCTTTATGTAAAGTCAATGCACTATTTCTTTTTCACCAGTTACTGTCACTCAGGATAAATTTATGAAGAATCTCCATGCTACAGTCCCATCTTTCTGAAAAGTCATTGGGAAATCCACTTCTAAAAGGAAGAGGAGGTCTATATATTAACATACTCTTTGAAGTTCTTGAGCAAGGGACTAACAAAGGTCCTGTCATGTAATTATATCACAGGTAAAAATGAATGCTGATTTGCACTTTAGATAATTCTTCATTTCAATTCAATGCCAACAGGAGATTTTTTTTTCTGTTGCAGGCCCAGCACATAGGGGAACAGTCTCTGTGCAAGTTCAAAGGGGCATCACAGGTCTTTCTTTCCTGATTCAAGGAATTTTAGATTCTCTTATTGCCTCTTCACCTCTGTTGTCAAAGTATCATTTTGTCTATCACTTCAGCTGCACGGAACTCAGTGCCACAGGGTGGACAAATCAAGATGCACAAAACTGAGTTTCGAGGCTTCTGTTCCTAGAATGGTCAATCTTTGCCTTTCTGAGGATTTCTAAATGTGTGCATTAGTGTTCTTGGAAGATTAGTTGTTTTCAGGGTGCCAGCTCAACAGTCTGGAGCACAGAGGCATATTAGACTTAACCCTTTAAAATGTACATTTATACTTCTGTAGTTCCTGGGAGAATGATTATTTCTGGTTTTCCATTGATTTTGTGAGCCTTGCTGCCTTCAAGTTACCCAAATATATTTATTTTCAAGTGTGTTTGTTTCCTACAGAAAAAGCTTCAGATGTGGCCTCATAAAAATATGGAATACTGCTCTGATGATAGTCATGCTTTCAAATTGGAAGAACAAAATCTGCATTATTCTCTAGCTGGCAATTTTCACTGATCTTTTGGACACTCTAATAGTATTTTTTTTCTGGCACACAAAAGTGCCCCCAGCACAGGAGGTGAGGTCACCCCAGCACAGAGCAGAGCAGGACAATCCCCTCCCTTGCCCAGCTGGCCATGCTGTCCCTGAAGCCCCCAGGACACGCTTGGCCCTCCTGGCTGCCAGGGCACTGCTGGCTCATGTTCGACTTGCCATGGACCAGAACCCCCAGGTTACTTCTACATAACACCTCTACTTGATGTACAAAAATTGATGTAGCTTTGTTTACTTTAGAATTAGATAGCTCCATAGGTAAATATTTGGGAAAAAATTTTGGAATTCCCTCACACAATGATTTAAAATGGCTGAATCTAAAACAAGCTCAAATGTTCATTGCCCTGGTTTAGGGCAATTTTGAGAGAAAATCCTCTAAAGGAGTTTTCTCTAGAAAGCAAATTCAAGCGGCCCCTCCCCCAACTGGTTCGGTAAAAAAATTTCCTTGGAGAAAAGTGGAAAAAACTGTTTATTTAACTAGCAAAAGCATTCACCAGCATGAAAAGAAAATTGAACAAGATTAAACAATAGAACTATTGCCACTCCAGAAGTGATGACAAACTCAGAGAGTCCCAGGCTGTTCTCAGTCCCTCTGGCACTGGAAATGCTGCAGGCCCGGCCTGGCCTGGTGGGCCGCAGGTGTGAGCTCCCGCTCCTCTTCTGGGTGTTCAGTCCAGAGCAGGGTTGAGCAGGCCAAAGAAAAAATGAAAGCACTGCAGTCCAAAGAACTTCTCTGCCTCAGCTAGCTAAAACTAACTAAAAGCTAAAAAGCACTCTGTCCTGCTGCAGACACACCGTCCTGC
>VWZP01002146.1:191215-243579 GCA_013396995.1 Dicaeum eximium | reverse complement strand
TTTTTTTTGAGTGGTAATGTAATAATGTCATATTATGGTACATATTTTCTATTTTATTTCCTCCTATACAAATACAGCATATTACTGCACTCCTCAAGACTGTCATGAAAAGTTAAAATCAATTCTTCTTAAAGTAAAGAATGTAAATGGAGTTATAACCAAAATCATGGATCTTTGAACCATAAGAACCTGACTTGGAGCTGCAACAACATAAGTATATCCATCTTTTTTTTCTGACACAATGAATTCACAATGAGGATTTTCCATCTTCTTCAACACAGTGTCTAGTAAATATGTAATTTGCAGTTTTCACACCAACAAAATCGCCAAACAAAATTTTAGTTTCATTTACCCAAACATTTATCACAGAAACATAGAGCGGTTTGGGTTGGAAGTGACCTGAAAGATCATGTCCTTCCAACCTCCCTTCCATGGGCAGGGACACCTTCCACTAGATCAGTGGAACTGATAGAAGTTAGCTTACACTGATCTAACTGTGGCTGCTCAGGACCACATTCAGCCTGGCCTTGAACACTTGCAGGGATGAGGCATCCACAAATTCTCCAGGCAACTTGTTCCCATGCTTTACCACCTTCACAATACGTAATTTCTTTCTAAAATCAAATCTAAATCTACTATCTTTCTGTCTAAAATGGCTACCTCTTATCCCATCACTGCATTTCCTAATGGAGTCTTTCCCATCTTTTCTGAAGCTCCCTTTGGGTACTGGAAGGTATTATAAGATCTCCATGGAGCCTTCTGCTCTCCAGGCTGAAGAGCCTCAACTCTCCCAGCCTGTTTTTGTAGGAGAGGTGCTCCAGCCCTCTCTGGTGATGGCCTCCTCTGGGCTCACCCCAGCAGGTCCCTGTCCCTCCTGTGCTGGGAGCCCAGAGCTGGGTGCAGTGCTCCAGGTGGGTCTCAGCAGAGCAGAGCAGAGGGGCAGAATCCCCTCCCTCCCCTGCTGCCCACGGGCTCTGGATGCAGCCCAGGACACGTTTGGCTCTCTGGGCTGTGAGTGCCATGGCTGGATCATATTCAGTCATCCACCAAGATACCAGAATTTAAAGTTCTATCTGCTGTTCTAGAAGTCAGTAAGCTATGTATCAAACTATCACACTGTAGTCTATATTAATGTTTTAATTAACCCCTTGGAAACTCGAGTGTATCAAATAGAGCAGAAAACACACAGAGTAAAATAGGTATTATACAATTAGAAGTATAGTACTTTAAATTCTGGAAGACTTTGCTTCTGAAATCTGGGTAAACACTTCTTCCATCCCAACTAATATGAATATGTGTTTTGTATTTATTGTGCTCTCATTGCATACCAGCTAAGCATGGGTGGATTTTATTGTTTAGAGAGACATACATTGTAGTCCTTATTTCAGAAACTCTGAGCTTTAAAATTGTTGGTTTTTGCCACAGATCTGGGCCACTAGTCCTTTCTTATGTATATCACCCCCAGTTTAACATGTAAGCAACCTTCCTGTTGATCTAGACCCACTAATTTGTTTTTACCCCTTTCTGTACAAGTGTTGATGTACAAGTGTTGAAAATCTACCCTGGCTATAACTAAACCCTGGCTATAACTACTGTTTTCAGACTTAAGGACAGCTTGTTTCAGTCCTTTTGGCTCTGTTACAGGAACTGTCTATTTCTGATTACTTCTCTTCAGCTGATCTATTAAGTAGAACAAAAAGTTTTGAACACAAAATTAGAAAGGGGAGAAATATTATTATGCTTTCTGTGGGGCTTAAGGAATTCTAAGTTGTCATCCTGATTTAATTTAAGTGTCTTTGAAAATTTTACTGATAAATAGCTTTGATGAAGCAATCTGCTTTAGAGATTAAAGATCCCGATAGGAATGCTAGTTAAAAAGATGGTCTAGTAAATTAAAGCCAGTTTTTAAATCTAGTGTACAACTCCAAGGCAAAAACATGTAAGTAGAAAAAAGGAGATAAAACCTAAGATCACACTATTCCAAAAAATACTAAAATCTGAAATGTAGAGCTGAGGAGCACCAAGTACAAGAAAAACTCTGAAAGTCCAATTTCTCTATGAATACCTTCACAGGATTATGACTGCTGGCAGCAGATGAACACAGACAAATCTGGACAGAGGTTATTGTGCTGTCTGAAGATTAATATTTGAATGGGATAGAGCAGAAGAGGATCATCTACTATCACCTGTGATCTTTTACATCAATGTATAAAAGCAAGATCATTTTATGAAAGCATTAATGTTGTGCTTCCTACTCCTCACATACTCACCCCTTCTGTCTGAGACATAGACTTAAAGGAATTTCAAAAAACCAGTCAGAGACTAAAGTTGGTTATGGAAGAAGCCATAGCAGAGACAAATCCTGGTATTTTTTTTTTTTTCCTCATATTCCAGATATTTTTTGTGTATTTGAAGTATCTTTAAAATTCCCAGTGGATACACTGCCAGCAATGCAGCTGAGGCAGCTGGAAAGTTGTTGTAATTGAACATTTACTTAAAAATGCAAGCAAATAGTTGGAGTGTGCTGAACTTTACCTTACCATGGGTTCACTGCTACAGTAGCAGATTTCTCATTCACACCTAGCCTGGATGTGTTCAGCCACAGCTGTGAAGTTCTTCTCTTGCCCTGTCCTCTTTTCTCCTGCCCAACTTTCCTACCTGATATACTCATTAAACCTACGAATGCTGAGATGAGCTGGAGTAGAACACCATGTCACACTCTGTTCCCATACATCTGTACAGACAGCACTTCATCATTGCCCCTTTTCATCCCACAAAGCTTTGGAGCCTCATTTCGAGCATGCTTGTTTCTCTGTTGGGAAGTCTAACAACTAGGTAACAGCACAGCCAGGGTCACAGAGAAAGCCACCTTCAGTAATTGTTCACTATTCCATATGAGCCTGTGCTTCCAGGAATGGGAGCTGGGGGTGAAACTGCACTGGCTTGAAGAGTTTCCTGTGAAAAAACACCATGGTTGAAATGTTCTTCGTTGAAATGTCATCTTTCTTCCTTTCACTAAGATTTCTTTTTTATCCACGTGCTACTATGTATGTCTGCAAATACAAAAGAAAAACTTGCAGCATGACTCCCAAATGCTAAATTGTTACTGTCTCTCAGATTCTGTCATTGATATTTGTTGTTCTTGTCTGGTTTGACAGTCCAATCACTTTACCTAAAAAAAAAAAAAAAAAATGTTCAGAAAGTTAAGCTGCTGCTCAACTTTCAAGGGCCAGACTTTTGGACAAGACTGGTTGCCCTCCTTTTCCATGTGGTCTTAGCTCTCACTCACTGCCACACTTACAAGAATGGCAGAATGGCAGAGATAACATATTCCTGCTGTGGAAAATGTCAGATGATTGCATAAGCTCTATTTGCTAACATAAATCTCTGCTAATTTATATATTTGAGCCTGCTTTGATTCCATGTGTTGTAACAAATAGACAAGTGCATTAAAAAGAATGCTATGCTTCATTCTAATACTTGGCTAGAACATGGAGATTTCTCTCCTTTAGGTCACTTTAGCATCATCTGAATAAAAGTAACATCAGAACTTATATTAATTTATGCTGTTTTCTTTAGGACAAAGATACAAAGTTTAAGAGGCAGGAATTGGAAATGACAGCAGAGAATGAGTTATGGCCCCTTTTAAAAAACTGTCACTAGAGTTTTAAAAATACAGTCACAACATATCACCTCAATCTTCAGATCGAAGAAACCTATGTTTGGAATTTAAGGAAAATTTTCAAGACAAAATTTCTCAGTTTGAAAGCTATCTACTAAACAGGAAATTCCAAATTAATTTTAGTGTTCTGCTTTTCTTCCAAATTTCTTGTTTTCTCAATCTTAACTGCAGATCTGGTTCATTGCTGTGCTCATAATGGGATATGTTCAGTTCCTGTGGGTTATTTTTCCATTAAAATAACCCAAAAAGTCCATAAACTGTTAAATCTTTGATTGAGTAAGAAAATTCCATTACTGAAAAGATGTAGTCCAAGTCTAAGTAATACCAGGACGTGAAACTTTGTTCATCCACCTCACCCACCTGCCCCATTATGTTCTACTTTCAGCTCCTGGTACTTATCCTTTAAGCATATCATACAGAGGCTGGGCGGAGGAAGAATCATATGTTTGCACTTGACTCTTAGAAAATACTCAAAAATCATTTTCTTCTGACTTTAGAATTAGAATCAAGGGCAAAAACTGATTCACAGGAAGTTCCATCTGAACATGAGGAAGAACTTCACTACTGTGTGGGTGACCCCACACTGGAACAGGTTGCCCACAGAGGTTGTGGAGTCTCCCTCGCTGGAGATGATCCAGAACCACCTGGATGCAAACCTTTGCCATGAGCTCTAGGATGGCCCTGCTTGAGCAGGGAGGTTGGACCAGGTGACCCACTGTAGCTCCTTCCAAAATCTCACATTCTGTGTGAAACTCTGAGAAATTCAGGGATATGCTTGTTTCCTTTTCCCTACACCAATATTATGCGCATATCATGAAACCACCAGTAAACTGACAACTTTTTTTGTTTTCCTCCCTAGTGGATTCATACTTCCTAAGGAAGACCTAGAAAGTTATCTTTTCTGATGGAATGCTGTTGGAAAATGTAGTGTTGGTATAATACAGCTCAGTCACCTAATCAGTCATGGTTCTCCCACATGAAATGAGTGCTTGTCAGTGTGACTATGCATTAACTTGTAAGCTTCTAGCAGAGTGATCTGGTCCTGAACATGAAATGTTTGAATTTGAAAGTGTTAACACAAAATGTTCAATAATGTTCAAGAAGCTTTTTGAAAATTACCTTTTTCCACAAAATATTTTGGTTTAAGTGAATGAATATTTCCAATGGAAACGTTGCACCAAAAAGAAATTGTTTCTTATCAGCCATACATATCCAGTATTTCCAAAACTAGGAGCTTAAAAACTCCTATGTTGAACCTCTGGAGATTAGGAGCTTAAAAACTCATATACTGACCCTCAGAAGATCTTTGGAAATTTAGTACATCTGGGATTAATTTAATTTTCTTTCTGGTGCATGTGGTTCAGATTATTCTGTTATCAAAAGAATACTTATTAGCACAAAAGCAAATAATAAGATTCTCATTTTATGAAACATAATATTCACAGAATCACAGAATGGGTTGGGTTGGAAGGACCCACAGTGGGTCATCTGATCCAACCTGCCTGCTCAAGCAGGGCCATCCCAGAGAACACAGCACGGGGTTGCATCCCAATGGTGCTTGAATATCTCCAGCCAGGGAGAGTCTACAACATCTCTGGGCAACCTGTTCCAATCTGTGGTCACCCACACAGTAAAGAATTTCTTCCTCATGTTCAGGTGGAATTTCCTGTGCATCACTCAGTGCCCTGTTGTCTCTTGTCCTGCTGCTCAGCAGCACCGAGCAGAGCCTGGTCCCTGCTCTGACCCCTCTCTGCAGGCACTGACAGACACTGATGAGGTCCCCTCTCAGCTGCCTCTTCTCAAGGCTGAGCTGGCCCAGCTCCTGCAGCCTGTCCTCATAATAGAGATGCTCCAGTCCCTTGATCATCTTTGTAACCCTCCACTGGACCCATACCAGGAGCTCCATGTCTCTGTTGTGCTGAGGAGCCCAGAACTGGACACAGACTCCAGATGATGCATCACCAGGACTGAGCAGAGAGACAAAATTGTTACAGCTTTTGTCATAATCTGTGTAAAATGCTGGTAATAGTCATATGCAATTTGAGATCAAGAAAACTGCTCTCCACTCTTCTCCTGGTTGCTCTTGCAGGACCAGGGCAGCGTGGAGCAGGGGTCCAGGGGCTGCAGGTGAACCAGAACAGACCTGAAGGTCAGACCTAGTCCAGGAGCAAATCAATAGAGGGTTACTGCGGGGGGGACAACTGCAGTAGACACAGTGTGTACAGGAGTTAATCTGGTGAGAAGATCCCAGGATACAGCTGATTTGGAGCTTGGTGGGGAGAATTAATAATAAGGAGCACAGGAGGGAAAAGGCTGGAAGAAGGAAATGAAGCATCCTCCAAATGGCTAGAATAATATATTAATTTTCATATTATTCATAGCAGTCATAGATGTTAAGGATCAGAAGGAACTTTGAAGATCTTCTAGTCCCAATCCCCCTGCTTTGGGCAGGGACACATCCCACTTGACCAGGCTGCTCAAGGCCTTAGCTAACCTGGCTTTGAGCACTTCCAGGGCTGGGTTATCTACAATCTCCCTGGGCAAACTGTTCCCACGTCCCAGCATCCTGACAGTAAAGAATTTATTCCTTATATCTAACCTAAATTTACCCTGTTTCAGTGTGTACCCATTACTCCCTGTCCTGTCACTACAGTCCCTGATGATGGGTCCCTCTCCAGCCTCCCTGTATTGCCCCTTCAGATACTGGCAGGTTGCTATGAGGTCTCCACAGAACCTTCTCTTCTCCAGGCTGAACAGCACCAACTTTCTCAGTCTGTCTTTTTAAGAGAGGTGCTCCAGTCCTCTTATCCGCCTTGTGGCCTCCTCTGGACTTGCTCCAGCAGTTCCATGTCCCTCTTAAGTTGGGGACAGCTGGGCTGGACACAGTGCTCCTGGTGGGGTCTCACTAAAGCAGAGTAGAAAATACTGAGAATCCATATCTAAGAATAATATTATGCTTTAGTGTAGTTACTGATTTGTTTGAGACAGAGAAAAATAGAGAGAAGAAAATATACTCCAGGGGAAGTTTAAATATAACAAACAACCCAAAATACTAAATGTAATATGCAAGCTTCATCTCTTCCATGTCTCACTCTTCTGAGGGCGCCTGTGTTCTTTATTTTGTTACATTTTATTTGAACTGCACTTTTTTAAATTGGGAAGTAGGCAGTACAGCACTTTATGCTTATGTTATGCATTAGATAAATATAATAATAAATTTCATTCCCAAGTGTGACTAATACTCTATGATTGCTAAGATGTCTATCCTATCAGCCAGTAATGGTTGCATAACCACATCCAAATATTTTTGCCTTAGTAAAGCCCTGACACTACTAAGAATTTTAGAGGAAAATAAAATAGAATAGATTCAGGATGTCACTGGCCAGTTTCACTCTTCTGCCTATGATATAGATACCATATTGTTCTATTGGCAGGCCATATTTGTCATGGAAGAATATTGCTATTACTGTGGAGATTGTTTAAAGAATGACAGGAAAAAACCTCATCTCTCTACATTTTAAGGAGATTTTTAGGTAGTTGGGGCTGTTTAGGGTTTTGCTTTGGAAGGAATGCATGTTTACTGTAAGGATCTAAACACCACAGAGTGGTAAATGTATTAGGATTCTTTCCCCAAATCCCCAAGCAGAGCTTACCAAAAAACAATAATTCTCTAAATTAATAAAGTACTCTGTCATCTGAAGGAGTGATTTAATTTGGAACACTTGGATATATTTACAGACACAATCTGACCCCAATCTCTAAGTTTACATAGTTAGGATTTTCTGAGCTGTCTGTGTTCTGCATGACTTCTGTAGAGACAACAGCTGCCTTCTCTTGCTGGCTTCTGCTGGCTTGTGTGGGTGAGCTTATCTGAAAAAAATATTTCCTGTTTTAAGACAAGACCAGATAACAGAATTCTGGTCCAGAGAACACTTTGTTGAATAAGTGAATTAGATATCAGTTCTTTAATAGTATTAATTTAATAGTATTAAAAAAAATAGTGCTGCCTTTCTAACTCTATTAGTTCTAGACATATCTAGGCATACCATGTGAGCTATGTGAGCTTCATTTTTGTGGCTGCTGTTCAAACATATGTTGAGAGGGTTCCCGCTCCCAAGATCCTCAGTCAAAATAGAGAAGAAAAACATGATGAAAGAATCACTGAAATCAGTGTTTGAAAGAAAACTAAATATCAGTATTCTTTTGTTTACATGAGGCATGATTTGCCAAACCACAGCATTTCTGACTTTACCATAAGTTTCAACTTCATATTGGTTGTAATTGTCAGTAGTTGATTAAAAAAAGTTATATGTGGAGTTGTTGAAAAAGTGCATTTTTTCTTATCAGTAAGGCACTAAAATTGTAATTTTTAAAAGAGAAGTGTGAACAGGCTCTTCTATATTTTGTTTTATATTTTGTTCTATATTCTACTTGCAGTGTAATCGACAATGTAAATTTGAAATACCTTCACTCATTAAAATAGTTTTTAAAGATTGATAGACTTATGAAACAGGCATTTGGAATTTGGAATTTCATCAAACCTGTGATGTTACCTTTAATACATGCCTCTCAATCTGGGAATATAGTATTTCAGCAAAATGCTTTTAGATCCTGAATATACCTGTATGGACTTTTTTTAAAAAACATGTAATAATGAGATCATTCAACTTTGTATTAAGATCAAAACTGAAAGTGAATTCACTAGAGAAGAGTGGGAAAAAGAACTTCAAAATCCACAAGGCGATAAATAGGTCCCCAAACAAATACCTTGAACTAATTTTTTCTTAAGTTCAAAAGAATTAGCTCAAAGTACCATGAGCTGTATGGCCCACAAACTCCTTGTCAGAGGCATAATTGTACCATAATACCCTGAATACTTTCAAACTCAGTGAAAATATGTCTCTTCTCCATGATCACTTCAGCCTGAAGAAACACACACCCAACAGCTCTAGAAATTACTCCAGCCCCTGAGCAGGAAAGGCTTGCACATTCTTCCCATTAAAACTATTTGTCTTTGCTGTAGAGGTCTGAAAGAGTTCATGGGTGAAACTAAATTGTAGTTAGGATATCAATGTGCATATCAATGCCTTTCCAATGATATGCTTTTCAGGTGGCAGAGGCATGAAGGGGTCTCCATTTCCCATTGAAACCATGTATAATTTACATGGAAAATGGCTGAATAAAAGGCATAATCGGAGCTTCAAGCGGGGATCTGGGCTGAGTCCAGACATGAAGGTTGGCCTAGAGCCCACTTGTCTGTGGGTTCCAGCAGGATGCAATAGTTAATATCTATTAATGCTTTTCCAGTTCAGAAAGCATTTGGAGACGTCTACCAGTACAGCTTAGACACATGAGATCCTGAATGTCAGTGTAGCTGTGTAGCTGAATATTTTAGGCACTTCTATGATTCAGTAGCAGGAGAGTGGGAGTCTGATGACTTTTTACAAATCTCAGATGTTCGCATGCCTAAGTATTCATGATAAATTTTCATCCTCCAATGGGAACATGAAGGGAAGTTTGCATCAAGTCTTTCTACTTCAGTTCTCATTATTTTCAATTTCTGCATGACTGCTGTGATGCTGTACCTTTCTCAGACCAGTAATGACCACTATTGTGTTTTCATGTGGCGTTTTAATGTTCCAAAAGATTTAAATCCACTTAAAATATTTTAAAATGTTGGAGATAGCGTCATACAGTTTGGTGACTTTTCCAAATCCGTAAGAGTGGAGTAAGGGAGAACTTGTTCTTCTATGTCTTTTTAACAAGAATGATGAGCATTTTCAGTGTACACAGTCAATGCACTATGATATTTTAAAAGACTGTGAATAGACCACTTCATTGTTGCTTTCATTTTAAACTTCAGAAGTGCTGATTTTGGCAAGAATTCACCACCCACAAAAACAGGAAGATTTTATTTCTTTGGTGACACCAACAGTGCTAAGCTTTCTTGCAACTTTCACTTTATAGAGATACCTGAAGGGAAACAGTTTGGTTAGTAATCATGCCCAGTTTTAAACAACAGTTGAAAGTGTAGGCTTCAAGGTACTGTAATGTCTGGCTCACTTTGTTCTCTTTCTCAACCATTCTCTATCTTTGTATCTAACTTGTTATCAACACATAAAGACAGTAGGCTGCTTGAGATGAAAGCAGTAAATCTTCCAGCTTTTCTTTCTGGAATTAATTTTCCTGTATTGGGACAAAATATCACAAATATACAGACTTTTAGGACATGGCAATAGGTGCTTTTGAGACTAAACAAGCTTAAAGATCAAAGATCAACTCAAAGAGAGTGAGTTATTTTCCTTTTTATTTTCCCCTTTTTTTTCTTTACTATTTTTCTTTCTTTTTTATTTCAGTCTTTATTTAGTTGGTTGCTTGGTTTGGTTTGAGGTTTTTTGTTTTGGTCTTAATTAGATCTCCTTGCTATTGAAAACCAAATGTCATGAAAACCTCCCCATTAAAAGCTAAGTACTCTACAGCTACATTCCCCTTTTAATAACTGTTGCAGAAGTATAACCTGGGCTCCCAGGAAAACAGGTAGCCAGGGAGCTGGTGGCTCCTTAGGAGCTGGAACTTCCAGAAACAAGTTTCATACTGACCACCCCAAGGTCAAGGGCAGTTGCCTTTTCAGCTGCATATGACACAGAGGAAAATGCACATTCCCCAGCTCAGCTAGGAACATATCAGTCCTTTGGACTTATCTTCTGTACTTTTCTGCTATGAAACATTTTAGAAATTGTTCAATTTATCCAACTTAACAGTAACACTGAAGAAACCTCTTCTTTTGTTTGCTGTTCTTAGGCCACTGTGACTATGAGGTGTTAAGATGTGTCTTTTGAGGGCTTATAACCAGTTCCAAGTTCTCATTAGCTTCTCCTGGGAAAAGATTAGGTTGAGTATACTGTCAGTACAGTGTTCTACAAGGGTTTCTAATAAACTGTTGTGTCCTTATGCTAGAGAATTCATATTGAACAGGACCACTTTGTGCTTGAGTACAGGGCATGGCAGCCATAACAACTTGTAGTCCATGCAAAATTCCATCACCTGTCCCTGTTCCTTAAAAATTGGTGGCTTGGTGGAAATTGCCTTGATGCCTACAAAGGAGCACAGTCACTGCCTTTGTCTGATAGCTGTAGGATCACAAAAGAATGTGCGTCCTTGCCCTTTCTATTGCCACAACATCCAGAAGAAAAGTGTTTGGAAACACAACACATCATGGGGCCTGGTGGATAGCACTGTTGATAAACAGAAGGGCGATCCCAAAAAATTGATCTGAGTTGTTGAATGACATGAAATATAGACAGGGTCAATGATTTAAATTCTGTTCCTTGTCATTCAAGAAAGAAAAACAGAAATTGTGATATTTCACTTACTCTTAAAGTACATTACATTATACCTGTGAAAACAGGATAATCATTACTAGAGATTTGAACATTAGCTTTTGATTTGGAAATAACAGCTCAATACCTTTGCTGAAAGGTTGGGGAAAAAACATAACTTTTATATTAGGTGACTAGGACAGGGAAATAAAAATAATAGTAAGGCACTGAAACTGGTCATACAAATAAAAGGATGAGCTCAAGATATTAACTGGGGATGATTAATAAATGGAAAGAGTGATGAGGTTAACACTTCCACAAAACCAACAAAATGCTTCACCTTATCCTAGCAACCCTAAGTAACTTTCTGGATGCATTGTGCTATCTTAGCTGGTCTGACACCTGCTATGTCAACTGTCCTTTTCATGGGAAGGGAGGGGAAGGGGACAGGGAAGGGGAAGGGCAAGGGGAAGGGGGAGGTCATAGGCCACACTTCTGATAAGTGAGGAAGAAATAGTCTTTTATTCTGGAAATGGATGATGATGATCATTTCTTGACTGCAAGCAGACCACATTGACTTTTCTGCTTCTGGACTTTGAGCTGTGCTGGAGCTGAGTGGAACAGGATTGAGAGAGTTTTGATTTCTTCCCTTTTTTTCCCCATTTAATAGAAATAATGAAATATTAATTAGAACAAGAATAGAACACCAGCTCTCCCTTCTCCTAGGAAACTGCTACAGTCACTAGGGCATGAAGTCATGAAAAGCATTACCATTTTCCATGAATATTCAACTACTCCACACAAAGTGAAAAACACTGGGAGGACTAACAGATTTCCATTCCAGCACTTACAATATGTGTTATTCTTTCAGGAGGTAGAACATGTGTGTTTAGATCCATCCTGGAAGACAAGGAGCTAAATGTCTAGCTCCTGCATCTCAATGTTGGTCCAATTTTTGAGATGAGTGAAAAGAGCAAGCAAGGGGTTTTTAACTCACTTTTTACTTGGAACCTAGTCTGATAGACACACATTATCAAACCCTGGGAAAACACCAGCATTCCCAAGAATCATGGTCAGGACTAATTGCAGGGAAAGTTTTCAAACAATGAGTGGAAAATGAAGCACTTCCAGGCATATTCCATAAATCTTTAATAAATCTTTAGGATGCTTAATGTTCAGACAAGATATTGGCTGAGAAGAGTAGTGTTTTCTGAATGTTCTGCCTTTTGAGTTGTATTGTGCAGAAACTGCAAGGACAGTGATTTCACTGGCCTCTAAACAGAAAACTTAAATAATAGGAAATAAATTTAATAGTTCCTGCCATTCCTTGGATTTATTTCCATAGTGTCCTTGCAAACTCCAAGATGATGCTTGCACAAACGATAGATGTCTAATATCAGGACTAAGAGAATCAAGATAAAAATGTTTTTATAAATCAAATTTTTCTGAGTTAATGCAGATTGTGTTGAAATCAGTGCAGTAGGCTCCTACCATAAGTTCCACCCTGTTTGAGAATAAAAAGTGTCTTGCCAATATTTCCATCTGCACTGTGTTTTTTACTGAAACAAGATTTATCTAATTTATTTCCAGTTGTCTTTTTTCATCTTCTTTTTGTGGCTGTATTTGTGTTAGATTGAGAAATACTTTATGCTTAAGGCCAAGGTTTCTTAATTTCTGATGTCTGAAGATTTTCCTTCATGTTTATATCATGGTGTTTATTAATTTGTGTAGATTTGAGAAATCTGAGGCTAATAGAACACAAATACTGGCTTTGAGGCGAGGAATTTGTATGTGTGTGTGTTTATTTTTTGTGTTTGCTTATCCTGTTTGTTTTTCTATTGTTTCTTATGAACTCAGGAAGCACTAAGAATGTAATTCCTTATATAAACATGCAGTAGTATCAAAACACACAATCCCAAAACAGTATTGAAATCTATCTATAGTCAGCCCAAGTTTCTTAAATACTAAGCAAGTGCAGATCCTTCAAAGAAATCCATAATGCACAGCAGAATGTAACCAGTTCTGAGACTTTTTCTCTCTCCTTATAATCTAGCAGGAACAACTGGCAGTGTAACAGCTACCTAGACATGTTTTAAAGCTGTGAAGAACAAGGCTAAAATTTATTTCAGTTGATCACAGTTTTGTCATTGACTTACAAGGTTTCTGAATTTCATCCCAAGAATGGTTAATAGGTAAATCCATATATATGTTTTAACAAGAATTAGAAAACCATTCAGACTATTAAGAAAAACAATCAGAGCTTCTAATGTCTGCTGTGATAGTGAATATTAAAACAAATTGTGATATTCCCATCACTGAGAGTGAAAAAATCAATAAACATTCTTTGCAGGCAAGGAGGAAAACAAAAAATATTATTAATGAGAAATGTTGTTACGGAGCTAATTCTGCCTGCCTTCCATTTATTATTGTGGTGTCCTTGCAATGCTGTAGTGCAGCATTTCATCACAGTTATATAAGAAACAACAATATACAAGGTAACTGTTGCAGGTTTTTCTGTGGTAAACTACAGACATACCCTCTTTTTATTTCATTAGAAAATACAAGGATTAATACAGAGATAGGGAAGAGGAGCTGCAATTAAATAGTACTTGGTGATACAAATTACCAAGGTTGTATTTTTGAACTAAAATCTTAAGTCCTTTTTTTCTCATTTGGAAAGAAACTTTCACAATAAATACTGCTTTGTGCGTATTAAAAGCAAGTTGACTGAAATGAAGGAGATAATCCAAATCAGGATGTCTCAGGTTAGGTGTGAATGGGATAAGAATTTTCCTGTCCAAGCTCTGGACAAATTGCAGGTCTATTAAAGGCTGCCACTCTGCAATACCTTCCTTAGGTGGGAGAAATTTAAAATCCTTCTGCAGCTGTATTATTCTGTGTTAATATGCTATTTCAAATTACTGGAACTTACATATCAAGTGAAACCCCTAGTCCCAGTGGGTAATAAATAATTTAAACCCCAGGATGTTTGAAAAACATAATCCTTATATCTGGGGAAGAAAGAAACCCAATACATACAATGCATACAATTAGAAGAAATTTTTGTGAATGAATAATCAAAGTCAGGGAAGCAGAAATAAAATGTGACCAAAAGCAAATGGGATATATCACTGCAGATTGTCTTAGTACCTTTCTTCTGTAATTTTCTAGGCAAAACAAACACAATAAGCTTCAGAAGGCTCTTACCTCCCCACTGTGCAGCTGGCAATCACAATATAAGCAATGCCTTGCCAGAAGGCATACATGGACCCAACTATGATGTTGCAAACCAGAAGACATGAGTATTCTCAGTAATAAGACATACACCTGAGGAGAACACAGGGCATATTTCAGGCTTTGACAAAGGCGAAAACGTTTGTGCTGCCTTTCAGCACTTAGAGAAAGAAAGAGGAGATAGGAATCAAGGTGGTATGCAGAAATCTTTGCAATTGGAAGCAGAAAAAGGAAGGGAAAAAAGATTTCAAGAGGAGATAAGTAACATTAGATTGAAAATACAGTGATATAGTATCTTGTTGTCTAAAAAGTGAATGGATGTATCACATAGCATGGTATGTGGTCTGATAATTTGGTATTTGGCTCTTATAATGGTCCACTCTTGTATTTCATTAGCATATTCTGGATTTATTGCTTTATGATTGCAAACACAATGAGTTTACCTGCTTCTATACTCAAACTTCTAGAGAATTTCCCAGAAATCACGGTGGAAGAATTATATTACTTTAGTTTTATTCTCTGCTCTGCTGGGTGTTTCTCTAGTCTTCAGAAGATATCCTGGAACTCTTCTATCTGGTATTCATGAGGCTTGAGAAGTGTAGATTTTCAGCCTTTATTATTGCTTTTTTCCTTTTTGTTGTTTAGATGTAATTTTAAGGAAGATCCAGCTTGTCACTGTAAAGAGAATTTTCCTTTCTTTCTGTTACAGCTTCCACAACCTTTCTTCAGGAATTTTGATAGGAACATCCCTTCTTGTTGGTAGTTTTCATCCTGATCATCCACTTTCCTTTCACTGCAAGGTGGTTCCTTTTCCCCACACAGATTAAATGAGTAGGTGGATCTGCATCATCGTCTTGGTCTTTGCAGCCCACAGGAAGTTCTGACCACTTTCCTGAAATGTGAGATAGTCTTCTGCACTTCTTGCATCTTTCTTCAGATGCCAACCATCCTTTTTTTTTTCTTATTTTTGGTCAACTAACATGTGGTTCCATGTACTGATTTCTGATGCACTGATTTCTTTTACTGATTTACATGTGTACACATTCCCGTGTTTTTTCTGTCCCGTAAATTACCAGTTTTTTTTCCCTGATAGAGTGATGTGATCACATTTTCCACCCTCCATATGTTTTAATAGTTACTAAAGTGAGGTATGAGGAGATCTCCAGGTGGAGATCCAATGCCCTCCTGCTGATCACTGACATGGAGGGTGACACATCCTCCCCATCTTCCCTTCCTGGCCTTCCTAAAGAGTCTGTATCCACTCATTCCAACACTCCAGTCATAGGAGCTATTCTATTACATCTCCATGAAGCTGATAAGATCACAGCCCTGATAAGATAAGATCATAGCCCTGGTAGGCGTGAGCTGTCTCTCACTCTTGTTTGTTCCCCATGCTGAGTGTATTCCCGTAGCTGCCCTCGATGCTTACTGTCTGGAGGGGCTCAAATTATTTGGTGCTGTTTTCCTGCTGACCTGTGACCCTTCTCCAGGCTCTGGGCTTCTCTTGTTGATCTTGATATCAAAATGGAAAGTGGTAGGAGTGGAATGGATTGAGTGTTCCCTCCCCTTGCAACTATAATTTAAAGCCTCTTCATCAGTTTACTAAGCCCGTGACTGAAGGTGCTCTTCCCTTTCTCAAATAGATGGACCTCCACCAGCCCTGGAACAGAAATGATGGCAAGCTACTTAAAGGTTATGCATACAAATATACATGGTTTGAATCATTAGTCCTTTTGCAAAATCTTTATGACTCTAGCACCACTTTTCTTGGAGTTTGTCCATTTTTACTCTTTGGGGTTTAAACCCTACAGGAAGAAATTCCCTCTCCACTTGTGTATTTCTGTAGTGCTGGCTGTGCTGAGATCCCAGTTTCAGATACCCGTGTTCCGGGCTCTGTTTTTATATTAAAAAGCAATCAAACAGCTGTGTTTGTATAAATGAAGATATACTTCCCTAGCACAAGCTGTGTATACTTGCCATGCATCAACTATTGGATGAGTGGCTCCTTAAGAAGAAAAACATCCATATGCTATACAAAAGAACAGGGGTTTAAAATACAAATTAAAAAACATCCATTCATTTCCAGCTTTCAACTGGTAAATTGCATAGATCAAAACAAGCAAAAAGTGAAGTACCCTGAAAACATTAGCTATGAGTTTAAATGTTTCTTATTTTATTATCTGCAGGTCAAAATGGATTGTCACATTAACATGGAAAATAGAGAAACCCTGAGACCAAGCTTCCAGCAATTTGGCATATATTGGGTGAAAAATCAAAGAGAACATTTGTTTTATTGTTGAGATGACTGTGTAGGAGATGCAGATGCAAACCATCAATAATGTTGGTATTATTTTTAACTGAAATACTGTACGACCATTATAGACATATAGTAAAAAGATAAGGACTTCAGCCTGTAACTGAAATACAAAAGGCACTGAATAGAGGCTGGTAGCTTTCCTTCCATTTATGGTATAATTGCAGCTGTTTTCAAGCAAGCTATAACATGAAAAGGAGTAAAAGCTCAATGTCAGTAACATAATTTGGTGTCATATATCAGTGTTTCTTAGCAACAACCCAGTAACATTCAGTGGAGCCCATGCCCAAATGAAGTAATATTGCATCAGTGGAGAATATTTTCAATGAATGTTCATGCTTCAGGTTTTTCTCTGAAAAACTGTGGATGTTACAAGAACCTTGCTGCTCTAGGTTGAAAATATGAATCACTGGGTTCTTTTCCTTTGTTTTTAAATATCTGCATATAACTCAGCTGTGACAGTGTTCATTAAATCAAAATCCACTTCAAAATACTTTTCTTCTCTTTGTTGTAAAGGAAGATTGTCTGTCCTATCAGGAACGCTGTCTTTCAGCTCCTGAGATCTCTCTAGAGCAACAGTCTTGGGATGGACCCACAGTGTTCAATGTGTGTATGTGTAAAGCAAGATTTGAAGGAAGAAAAAAGATAGTTAGTTAGTTAGTTAGTTAGTTAGTTAGTTAGTTAGTTAGTTAGTTAGTTAGTTTTTCCCCCCTTAGTTTTTTCCCCCACATTCAAGATACATCACCTAAGATATGCCCAAACCCCTTCTCTTTTAAAGTTCAAGCTGTTTTGGAAACCAGGAAAATTTCAGCAACTAGAGGGGAAATAATTTAATCATATAATAAAACCAGAAAAAGACAAGGAACAGGGAATATTAGAGATTACTACAAGTACTTTGATATCCTATTTTAATATTTTTTATAATCTTATGACTCTATAGTGACAGAATCACAAGGTTGGAAGAGACCTTCAGGATCATTGAGTCCAACCATGCCCTACACCTCAACTGGTGTAGGGTACCCAGTGCCACATCCAGGCTTTTTTTAAACACATCCAGGGATGGTGACTCCACCACCTCCCTGGGCAGACCATTCCAGTACTTGATCACTCTTTCCATAAAAAACTTTTTCCTAATATCCAATCTGTATTTCCCTTGACACAGCTTGAGACTGCGTCCCCTCGTTTTGTCAGTTGGTGCCTGGAGGAAGAGACCGACCCCACCTGACTACAATCACCCTTCAGGAAGTTGTAGAGAGTGATAAGGTCACCCCTGAGTCTCCTTTTCTCCAGGCTAAACATCCCCAGCATTGGAAAAGGCTGGGTGCTATCAGGGGTTCGATGAGAGATTTCCAGAGACAGGGATGCTCTTTGGACACATGGTTTATTGCTCGTGGGGACAGCCAACCTGACCAGCTCCGGCTGAAGCGTGGTCCAAGAGAGCGAACTTCCTGCTACAATCCCATTTATCCCCTTCTATGCTGAACACTCTGGTTAGCACCAACCAACCAGTACAGGGTATAAAACCTACAAAATTTACATGCAGCCTATGAGAACTATTGTATTACCATACTAAAACCTTGGCAAACCCACCTTTTTTCCCTATCACCTGGCAGGCCCCAACCCCTTATTCCTTTGTCTGGGGAGCTGTATTGTTCAATCAGCAGGGGCCTGGTCTTCAGATAACTTAATCACCGTCTTCCTGCTTCGCATTCTATAGCTCAAATTTTGCTTTTAGCTCTATCTCTTCTGCAGGTTTTACATTCTTAAAATCTTTCACCAATAAACCATCTCTGCAAGGCCTTCCTGCATCATCTTTCCCAACACCCAGCTCCCTCAGTCGTTCCTCACAGGGTTTGTGTTCCCAGCCCCTCACCAGCCTCGTTGCCTCCTCTGGATGCGCTCCAGCGTCTCAACGTCCTTCCCAAACTGAGGGGCCAGAACTGGACACAGCACTCAAGGTGCCCTCACCAGGGCTGAGCACAGGGGCAGAATGATCTCCCTGCTCCTGCTGGCCATACCATTCCCAATACAGGCCATTTGTCATTACCAAATGACAAAAAACCCTGTGAATTAACACTGTTCTGACAAGAACTTGGATGAGGATCAAATTCCCCTATGCCACTCACAGATGTGGCTTCATGGAGGTTTGCATTTACCTGCACCTTTTATTCCTGCATAGTCAGAACTCAAGAAAACACCTTCTAGAAATTTTCATGCCTGACGTATTTTGCACTTGCGGAAGATCAATTCAGCTTTTCTTTTTCCTTTCTGATCCAAGCATTAGGGAGATACACAGTCTCAGTGCTTTCAAAATATAAATTTTTTGTGATGGAGGAACACTGGTATAAAATAATTGGACTTCGATCAAAGAATGAGCCTTCCCTTGTCAGAACAAGTGCTTAATATACGTGTATACCATTTACTTCAAAATTACTTTTCCAATCAGTATTTAAGGTCCATCAGAAGAGTTTCGCTTCTGAAAAAGACACATTTTGTTACAAAGCAACAAAGCAGATAGATGACACCTCTGCTTGCGGGGTTTAAAATCCTGATGTCATTCAGAGAGTATTCAAGCACCGATTGCGAAGATGCCGAGGTTCATAAATCCTGTGAGAGAAATAATTTATTTTTCTAGGTCTTCATAACAAAATAGAAGCAAGCAAAGAAAGGGCCTCTTAGATTAAATACTTGCTTCGTGTCACATTGTGTAAGCAATCCCCGCTCCAAGGCCATGCAGGGGACATGTTGACATAGGCGGATGCAGATAGGGCATATCTCCCTCTCTCCTGCTCTGGCCAGGCAGGTGCAAACCAGCTTCGGCCAGGAACCCTTGAACTCATGTAAACACACCGCAAGCCCATACTTTACCCCTTTGAACACTTTTATTTTAGGCCCAGCAGCACTGCAGCATTGCTGCGCAGGACTGAGCCGCTCCAGCCGGAGCGGGCACGGGACGGACACGCGGGACACACACCATCGGCCTGGCACGGCACTGCCCAGTCCAGGTAGGAGCTTGGGGGCTTCTACAGGGCCTCAGGTGACCAAACCTCCACCTAATCCAGGTGCTCGCTGGAGGCTGCAGGAGAAAGCGTAGGAAATCCGAAACCAGCATCTCTAAAGCAATGGTCCTGTCAGAAAAGTTCCACCTTGTCTCCAGGGCCTATGTGGTGAGACAGGAGGGGCTCTGTTCCTGCAGTTTATCCAGATAAACCACTGTGTCCAGTCTGAGCTGCTGATTGGGCTGGGGTTAGCACTCAGGTTGTGACTGCCTGTATCTGTCTCTCTCTTCTCATATGCTCTTTTTTCCTTCTCACCTGCACTGAGCATGGTGAGGAGACAAAATGTGGTCAGGGGAGGAAGTTTTAACAAATTTACATGACACAGAGGATCTCTGCAGATCAAAATATACTTTCAGTTTTCAGATCAAAACAAGAAGCTGAAAAACCAGGCCTTTAAACTCCATTTTTCTCATGACAATTCTGTGACGTGCCTCAAAATTTGAAATTTAATTTTTACAATTTCTCTTTTCCTCTTGTTTCACTGAAAGTTTTCTTTTGGGAAAATAATTTCAGTTTTATGTTTCTGCATAACAGTTTATTGTAGGATCAGCAGCAAAAGATGAAAATATAAATGTGATGTGTGGCATAACTTCGAGAAGAAAACTAAATTAAATGTATACCATTTGAAATAACATTTTTCTGCTGGGTAGGCAGCACAAGCAATCTCTTAGTTATCTCATAATTGCATTTGAGTTTACACAGAAACAACAGTGGTTAAACAGATGGTGTGACGATGTTGCATTTGAGGAAATAAATTTAGCAATTTACTTGCTAATCACATAATCTTAAAATTCTTTTCTGTAAATCAATTTCTGGAGATCCTGTCAGTGTTAGTTCCAAGAGTTAACTAATCCTGAGCTAATGCCATAAGCCACTGGGGATTTCACGGCCTGTGCTAAGGTCCATGGTGGGGCTTCAGAGATGTGGCACACTTGCCATAAGCTAAATCCTGTTCTTCCAGGAATGGTTGGTGTTGAAACATGAGATATATTTGGGAATGCTATGATTTTCTTGGCTTTGTGCAAAACTCCTGATTCCCGTGCTGCATATCCAGACATTTTTAAATGTTGGTAGAGTATTTAGAGCTCACCTGAACTATACAGAAGATGTAGTTTCCCTGCACACTGAAAGCAGGAGTACCTGGGCTTTGTGAAGCTCTTGCAGTGTGTCTGTTCAATCTAATATTTCAAGTGTGTCCTTTAAGTCTTTTCAGACTTAAAGTTTCCCATCTTGACAATGGATTTCTTTGACACTTAGATTTAGACTTATTTAATCTGCTAGTGTTTCTTTCCATGTAAGAGAGAAATTTCTGAGATGTAGAATGGGAGAGCAGAGATTGGGTAGAATTATAAAAGATTTTCTTATTTCTTACAAAATAAAAGAAAACACAAACATTTAATTTTGAATCAACACCAAATTTAAAAAACTGTATGCAAAGACTTAATAATTTTGTTTTTTCTCCTCCATACTAAGCCCTTTTTATAAAATATCCTGTGGCAGTTTTCTTCTTTTCAAGAAATGAGAATCAGCTCAAAAAAATACATATTTTCAAATTTAAAAAAAAAAAAAGCTTGGCTTAGGCATATGAAAATTATATACTTGATATGAAGCAATTTCAGAAATTCTTTCATGTTTCTTTTTCTAATCAAATTTGTTTATTGAAATATTCTCATCTTAATTAATATTTCAAACCTATATTTAAATAATTTTCTGTTAAAACATGAAAATAATTTATCTGTAGTTACAAACAACTGATGTTCTCTGCAGAAATTGAAACTGGTTTTGGTGGCATGTAGTTTAAGTCACTTTACCACAATATTGTTTATTTTTATAAGAGTCAAAAAGTCTGAAATGTTTGGGATTCCTCCTTCCTGAAGAGCTACATTTTACCAGAGCTCTAATTTTAGCTCTATTTACAGTTTCTCCCATTATACTAGCAAATATTTTTGTAAGACATTTGTCTTAAAAACAAAAGTGAACTCCTTGGGAGATTTTGCACATTACACTAGTATACTAAAAATTACGGAGGAACACTGTCATGGTTTTGTAATTACAAAGTCCTTTGAAAACTCCATAAGCTCTACTCCAGTTATTTCTAACTTCAGTGGTGTATCTTGACCTTATTTGTACTCTTGTCTGTGGTGAGGCTAAACTGGTGAAAACAGATCTGTGTAGCTTCTGTAGACCCAGCACTGCATCTCTACATCTCCTAATGGAATTCCTGAAAACCCTGCATTTCCCCAGGCTCTAGGCCTGAAAACTTTGTCACAAATCTTAGCAAATGGAACATGCTCTGAGTATGCCAGAATCTGAATGACTCAGCTGTGAATTCTTACATTACCACATAGTTTTCTTTAGCTGAGGTTTGGAAAGGATACTGAGCATTTGCCCAGAGCTTACTAGCTGCTTGAACAACAAGGTAGTTGTATCAGATTATGATATTCAGTTTACTTTGTGAATCAATAATCCAGTATTTAGTGGCTAGAATAAGAGCTTAAACACCTATGATAATTTAGTTATTGCCTCATAATGGAAATAGTAAGTTAATTTTTCCAGAGCAAAATAATTTGCATCAAAATTGTAAATCCCCATTTATTTTAACTACAAGCCAACAGAATGCAAGACTATTAGAAATACACTTGGAGTGTTCAGCAAGCTTATATGGCATTTGTCACTAAGTGGTGACATTGTTTTATCTCATAACTGAAATAGCTAATGCCTTGGATGTCTTTGTATGGGCTTCTTCAGTTATCTTACCAAGTTAGAAAAACTGCTATCCAGTAAATCCTTGGATCTGACAGCTCTGTGGTGCTTTGGCTCAGAAAACTCAGACATCCCAAACTGTAAGGTCCATCACTAGTGACCACCTGCATCCAATGTGGCAGAAAGCATTGCAGACACAAAACCATGGAGCAGAAAGCAGTCTCTGCCCTTCAGATCTTGTGTAATAAGCAGAGGAAGGGGTGCACAGTAACCAGCGGTTGATCCAAAATCACATAAGCAACTACTGCAAAAATCAGGAGTTTCCTATTTGCCATATTAAATATTTTTTTTTACTCAATATCTTCTGCTATTTTTGCTGTTTAAAGTCATTACTTCTGAAACAGGAGTACCAGTCAAATGGAAAAGCCACAGTGCTTAGACTTCTCTTAAACGCTTTGTTTAATCCTATTTTATTTGTTAAATATTAAAATTGAGATATCATTTAAAAATTAATGTATGCAATGAAGTGCAACGAGACAAATGGGTAGCAGGAAATTTAGCAAATAACGAACTCTTCAGCCTAAACTAAAATTGAACATTTGCTTCCATTTTGGAATAGGAGGATAGTAGAGAAACATTATATGTCAGCTTTCAGTGAGGAAGAAATAGTCACTCATTACTAAGCCATTTTTCTGCCTGAATCTCATCTGGGGTATTTCAGTATCTGATGCCATTTTCTTCTCTCTCTCTCTGCATGCAATGCCAGAATAAAGTAATGCTGTTGATTTTTTCAGCATAGTGTAGCTGTTGGTGCCTATGGAGTTCTATCTTCTGCTAATATAAACTAGCCATTTATTGCATTGCTAAGAACAAAATGACAGAAAAAACCCTGATGGGGTGGACCCCAAGGATCTCAAAGTCAGTGACTCTATTTCCAATGAATCAGGAGATAAGAAGTAATCCAGGAACAATGTAATAGGAGAATCAGAGAAAAGAATGGAACAGACTGAAGAGAGAAATAGATGTCCATCTCATTTCTGGACAAGAACATTTCTAACTGCTGGCAGTGATCAGGAAAGCAATGCAGCTGTGGCAGGATATTACAAAGAAAGCATAAATTAAAGGGGTTTAATTGTGAGTTTCATTTTTAGGCCCAATTTTAGGCTAGACAAAGGTACCTACAGTGCCTTTTCTGTTATCTTTGCATAAAAATAACATGTATTAATCGACCTAATTTAAATATGTTACTATTTCCTAATTTTAGAGGAAATAATATTTTAATTTTGCCTGAATATTCAGGAAATAGTGTTATACTAACCCATGCTTAATCTTCAAAATGTTGATTTCCTTGCCTACTTTATCTAATTCAAAAGTGTCTCCAGCTGCAACTGAAGCTTTCACTCAGAACTATGGCTTAGTTCATTTGTATTTGTGCTGTCATCAGATTAAATGCTCCTGTTCTCATAATAAACAACATTTGTCATCCTCCTGATGACCTCCCCTTCTTCCCAAGACTATGAATATGCAAAATTTAATCTTGTAATCTCAGATAATTGGAGTAATTGGCTCCAGTGTGGCTGCAGAGCTGAGAAGGGCCACAGACACACACAAAAATATACAAGAGGATCAAGAATGCCTCTTTGTATCCAATCCATGGCACAAAATAACATGAATATTTCAAGCAATATGCACAGTAAAAGAAAATCATGCCACTTAAAATGACTTTGAAAGTTTCCTTGAACTTATTCAAACACATAAAAATATGAACATGCCTATTATAGAAAAACAAGCATTAATTTTTAAATCTTTTGAAATATCAAGTATATGATCTGAAGCTCTTTGTGTTGTGTGAGACTATAAGATTCAAAACATGTCCAGACAATACCTTAAGTACTTAAAAAACATAAGCTATGTTAAGGTTTCCTAGCAGTGATAGATTTTTCTGCTTAACTCTTTGTGAAGCCTCTGCCTCCTTGAGCAGCTGAACTCTTTCGCCCAAAGCTGGAATCCTCATTTTTTCACTGACAGCCTAAGGAGTGCCTGTGAACAGGGGGAGTCTGCTGGTATGGATGCCTTAGGCATGCCTGCTTAGGCAGGAACCTAAGCCCTAGGCTTTGTTCTGACTTAATGCTAGCATTTGTTTCTAGTCAGTACTATCATGGTGATAACCACAGTTTGACTTTTAAATTTTGTCTACTGAGAAATTTCCAGCCAGGAGGAAAGCAATAGCTTTTGCTCACTCTCACTGGCAGCAGTAATTGTCCTTTGGGCAGCTCAGCTCCCCTGCTGCTCCTGTGAAGAGTCAGGTCCTCACATGCATGGCACAGCACTGAGCATGGCACACGTGGCAAGAGAGTGAGTCACACCTATCTCCAAAAGAGTCACCAAGTCACCACACCACACCTTACAAAAAAAATTCTGCCTTTAAACATTGTATGCAAATAATCCTGGCTTATAAATACTTATGTGTGAAAAAAAAAATACTTTGCTGATGTCTGTAGCATTTCTTACATCAAATATTTAGTGCACAAAGCCATGCTATGCACAGTGTAGGTTATGCAGACAAGACAGTGATAGGAGCCCTCATCTGTTTCTCTATGGCTTGTTTCATTGTTTGTGGTCATTTAACCTCCTAGACAAGAAGACTTTCCTGTAATATTCTCAAAATTATAGAAAGGGAGATGACAAGGTGTGCATTCTCATTTATTCCTAAAATCCTAGTGATACCCTTGATTAGCAGTACACAAAATCTTGTGTCCCGCTATCAGCCTGAAAAGTTCCTTTTTCAAACACAGCGTAAAAATACTAATTTGTCAGAATTTGAGTGTTTTGCCATGTAGCAGGTGTAATGTCAAAGGATTGACAAATGTGAGTTTAAATAAGAGGCTGTGGCAATCATCTCTATTAACTGCAAGAACCCTTTAGGATTCCTCTTTTAATTGGTGCTGCAATTGTTCCAGTGCCTTGAGAATTGTTATGACAATAATTATGGCTGCAATTGAATAGGGAACAATAGTGGAGAAATACTCATGCCTTGGTTGGTCTTGCACTGCTTTCATTACATTAATACAAGTACCACTCAAGCAAACTCTTGCAGGAATGAATGTGCTCATATGGCAAAAATCCCAGTCATCTCAAGGGTGCAACTTGGTGCCACTTATATACCAATATATTGACTCTGAAGTTGTCTCAAAATGATTTCTGGAAAAGAAATACAAGTCCTTTCTGTTATCCATGCTAGGGAAAAATAAAAATACAATGAATGTTTTCTGTCATACAACATGATCAATAATGTTACTTTAATAATTATAACAGGACTATAATTGGCATACATAGACTAACTTTTCTTCTGAACCTTGGAAAACTGGGAGAAGGTTTTAAATATAGTCTTCGAAACTGAAGTGCATTTTAAAAATAATTAGCTATCTTAAAATTCCCTCTTCTGGTTTCACCAGGGACTAATATTTTGTGTGGTTATAGGCACATTGTTACTGAATATTCATATACAAGCTCATCTGGACATTACAAGACCAGAATTTGGCTTCATCATAAGAATTGCAAATTTGGGCATTATCTGAGGTTTAGGTATAAATGGGCAGTACTGGTTCATAGTATGAAACTGACATATACATAGATATGTTAAGAGCTATTCATTTGAATAGACTTTATTTTGAAAGCTTTGTCAGTCGAACCTTGCATGAGATGTAATGGAGAGTTATGCAGATTGTGTTCAAAGTGGAGGTTAGAGAGAGCAAGGAAAGGCCTGGACAGGCAGTCTCTGAGTCCTGGCAAGGCCAAGACTATTATAGGTCAAACAGCTGTAAATAGGCTTGCACATGCTGTGAATGTGTGTATGGGGAACATTTTCCAAAGAACCTTTCAGTGGTAAATCACCCTCCATTTTAAGAGCTAGCTTGTTCAGAATAAAAACCTACTTTGTCCCCTACTTCAGTGCAATATACTCCCACTGAAACAGTACAGTCATGTAGACAAAATGAATTGACTTTAGTGCATCAACTTTACATCTGAATGGACTAGGGATAGTCTGATAGGCTCGGACTATGTATTCTACGGTCTCTGTAACACTATTACTTTTCTCTAGCTGGTTGCATCCAATCTGTGCAATTTTTGAATCTCAGAGGACAAGTCTTTTTGTCACAACTCCTCTTTGTTATTATCCCTAATAGTTCTCTGGATGCTTTTTCTGTCTTTAAATTAAGATCCCTTTAATGCCCTCAAATAATCATTGGTGTAAGCAGAACAGTAAAGTTAATCAAGCATAAATGTCTCCAGTGCTGTGAAGTGTGCATTTCAGTTGCAAAGTGTTTTTTAATGAAAGAGCAACATAGAAAATAATGTTTGCCAGGTTGTTGGTGGTCCCAGCAAGAGTGGGAACCAAACCCCCGGGCCCTTTGGAGGGGGTTCCCCTGAAGAGTTCTTTTCCAGGGGTGAAGAATGTGCAGGACTCTTAATTTCTCGGTCTTCAGGTTTTTGTTTATTTTTGTCTTAAGTTCAGCACACCGTCTGCAGACCAGACTAAGCATGCGAGAAGCAAGGCACAAAATGGACCCCAAACACCCAAAACCAAGGCCTTTTAAAGCTGTTTAACCCAATTACTTTCTAACACGTACTTTGTTTCTACTTTTCTACCAATAACATCTACTAATCTATTCATGTAACTTCCACACTACTGCTTTCTCTAACCAATAACTTTCTGCCACCGGTACTACAGAAAATGGAGCTGAAGAGAGACAAGAAGGAAGAAGGGACAACGCCCAAAATCGTCCATCTTGTCTCCTATTCACTCTCATATTAAAATCCTAAAACCCTAAATTCTTCACCCTGTGATAAACTACTACTACTACTACTATTATCTAATTCACACCTGTGTGCTCTAACTCATCGCAGAACTTTGGTAAATTTTTTTCCAGGGATGAAGGTCAAAAGCAGTGTTCTGCTGAGGGTCAGGGCTTCCTAAAACAGGCAGAGAAACATTCTCAGTGGCCTGGATTCCAACAATGTTTTACACTGAGTTATAACTATAAATTTTATCAATGTGTTTCTATAAAAACTAAAATAACATTAAATGTTCAATATATTAATATTGCGTATTATATATATTACACACTGTTTATTGATTACATAGCAATATAATTAACAATTAATTGAAATGGCTATATGATGTAAAGGTACATTAATTACAAGTTAGTGTTAACTTTGCAGCATTTTAGGTGAGAGATTACATGCAAGGGTGTAGCTCTTTTGTCTATATAATACTGGTTACTTACTCTTAATGGTAAAAGTTAAGAAACTGCACAAATGCCAAAATTAAGTCTTTTACCTTTCTGTTATCCAGTGTATTATAGTGATACAGAATGTGGTTTGGCAAAACACAAGCACTGTTATTCAGCTGAAAAAGTCACTTAGATGCTCAGAGGAAGCCATTTGGCCCTCTTCCTTAGTCTCCCAGAGAAGGTACTTGTGAATGCAAAGTGCTGAATAGGTAACACAATGTCATAATATTTGTTTTGGTTCCTCTCAGTCATTGCATGACTTTATCTTGCTTATTGTATGTAATCTGTACCTTATGTCAACACTTGAAAGAGTTATTCTCTTTTGTGCTTGTTATCATAGGACCAGAGCACTCTACAAAAAAAAAAGAGTTGGCCATCTCAGCTCCCAGCTATGGTATTCTGCAAACTCGATAAGTATTTGTCCCAGAATTTACAAAAGCAGCCTCTAAACTAAGTGTTTAATTACCTGAGTTCTTCACTGGAGATGCCTAGAACTTGTCTGATGGCCACCAGTCACTCCTGGCATCTGCTGGCCTCAGCTGCACTGACTTGTCAGCACCTCTGAAGTGCAGACTGTGGCTGTCTTGGGCTGGGGAGCCAGAAAGCAGGCAGCCTATCATTAGTGGTCCCGTGTGGTTGTTTACCTAGTATAAAATGAAAATCCACAAATCTGCAGTCTGGAATCAATGTCACCACAGTCTGTACTAATCCTTGCTTTACTAAGTTTATAGCTATCTGTTTAAATTCCTATTGTTAACCTCATCCCTTGAAATAATGCATGCAGTTCTTTTCTTTATAAATACACAAGCTTCGTGGGAAAATACAACTCCTTCCAATTCCTTCCAAAGGTCAGGGTGTGCTAGTCAGGTTGAATTGCTTACTTATGTGCCCTACAAATGTCAGTATGTCAGTCTTCTCATGTGTAACACCAAAAGACATTCAGAAAACTTCAGGGAGGTGCTGTGATTAATGTCTATTTACTTATTATACAAGCAGAGGTCAACAAACATACTTTATTTAAGTTTTTTTCTGCATTAATGTAATGTAATACAACTAATGTGAAGAATCAAAATATTTTCATTTTCACTGGAGGAATCATGGCTGCATCTAGGTTGTGGTACTTTTCACTTTCATAAAAATGCACCTGTTTAAAAAAGATGATAAATGCTTGATTAGAAAGAAAATGTTTTTTCACAGAACAGGTCTGTCAGAACTTTGTTTCATATCCTCTTTTATTTGAAGATTCATTAAATAATCCTTTTAATTTTTCACCTTTGATAATGGTAGTATTTTAAGGGTTTTTTCCCTGGGTTATGCTTTCATTTTTGCAAATTTTTAAAAATAATACTCTGTCTACCCTCACCGTTTGTTTTCTGTCTTGTATCCTGAAAACTTCTAGAATCTGTATTTCTTACAGCAGTCAAATATGAGTTATCTAGATTGCAGATTATTTTTGTGAGTTATGGAAAGACTGCTAAGGTTTGGCACAAGGACACTTCCACTGTTTCTCACACCACTTTACCTCTGGGACCAGTGTTGTCACTGTTCTGCGGCAAAACACACATAAAAAGCCACCCTGGCAGATGCAGCCTGGTTTCCAGCAAGCCCATCCAGGTCAGGTGCCTCGTGATCTCATTTTGAAGACCAAGGCTGCTGTGGAGTACAAATACATCCCACAGATCTCTGAACCCATGTGAACACCTGGACCTGGCTGGGCTCTAGCACAGCGTTGGGTCCAGCAACAAGCCAGAGGCTGGGAGAGCAATGCTGATCCAAGGGACAGGACTGTCCCTAAGGAAAACATTGTCTGCCACGTGTTTTTTTCTGTCTGAAGATGTAGCCCATGCTCCTATTTATTGTACCTAAGTCTCAGCACTTTCTGGCTTCTAGGAGGAAGTGCTGTCTGGAATGCAGTACCAGGGCACATGCCAGGTTTTGGATTTGCACTGTGCTGTGCTGTGCTATAGGCAAAAAGCATGCAAAGCATCAAGGATAGCACAGACATGCAGGGTAGTTTCTCTCTGCAAGGCCGTGAGGTAAAAACTTGTTGTTAAATTAGAGCTAATAAAGAGTATTTGTTGCCTGGTGGAGACACTGCTGGTGCTTTGAACCACATTCTCTCTGAGCTATACATCCCTCATGCAGTGCACCCCTGCACACCTTTCTCTTTGATCTGTAGTTTATAGAAGGTATGGCCACATAATCTGATTTTATGTATCTAATTTACATGCTAAGGATCATCATTCAAAGGTGCCTAGATTCCTCCACAGCTGCTATAGAGAATTTAGACTCCTGAATTTAGATGCTGGGTATCAAGCAATCAAAGTAATTGAAAGCAGGTGGTGTATGTGTTTAGCAGAACGAGGCTCAAATCACAGTATTGCCTTGTATTCTATTATCCAGAAAATCACTTCAGAAATACTTATCTGAAATTTACTAGGAAAAAAATGCAGTGTTGAAAGGAAATTTCAGTTCACTGTTCTCCTTACTGGAGATGTTCTTCAGTTCAAAGTAAATGGAAGTAGAAATACTTTACAGCTACCAAAGTACTCAGTGTGGGCAGGGACTTGTCTGAGAGTCCTCTCTTGGCACCTGTTGAGAAAGAGGGAAAGTGAACAGCTGAACCAGACATCATTTACATGAAAGATGTGTAATAACTTAGAATACTTTTATTAGAGAAAAAAAAAAAATTACGAAGTTGAAGTGATTGTAGGACTGCAAGCCATGTCTGGAAACTTCCAGAAATGAAATATTTTACAAACATTCCCATAGATAAATGCTGCTCTGACAGTGGCTGCAGTCAGAAATGGGAAGGTAAAAGATCTTGAGACAAGTAAAAATCATGGCAAACACTGTCCATTTTTGAAGGGTAAATTTATATTTCTTGCATGAGGGAAGAACTGAAGTAGTCTCCCAGAAGGCCCAAAAGAGCTCACAGGCTGAAGACCAACAGCAGCTGGGAAAGTTCTCTGGCAATGATGACAGATGTGGGTAGGAAGGCAGCAGGAGTGGTGGTAGAGTTGAAGAGTAGCAGCACAAACAACAAAAGCTGCCTTTTACCCGGCAGTACATGCCCTGGAGTTCCACATACTGCAGAGACTGACTATTTCAGATACTTCTTAGCTTCGATAACGATGTTAGTCTATGTTTGGACAGCTGCCATGGACATATGAGAAGGTTAGTAATATTGATATAACTTATTTTGTAGATTAATTTTTTGTCTCTAACTGGTTTATTGTTTTATTGTGTTTCTTTATCCTCTTATTGAAGTTATGTTTGTTCACATTACTTTCACTGGTACAGGTACTCCTTACTCTTTTATGCCTTATTTCTCAGGTTTCTGAGAGACAATCTTAAAGCATAGATTCTTAAGCTTTCAGAAGGAACTGATAGAGCTTGTATTGGCTTCTTGTAAGTGTAAATGAGCATAGACACTTTATGATTCATACTGTCTAGCCAGCCATAACCTTCCAGTTCATCTTTATCTTCCATGACAAGACCTGGAGTTGAGTTCAACACCTTCAATGCTTCCTGAATTATTTCTTTATGCTTTTAGAAACCCTTACTGCACAGATTTTGCACTTCTCAGAGAAGATCTGCGCAGTTGCAGCATGTAGTGTCAGTCTGAGCTGTATTTGTCATTGTAGTACTTTCCCCTGCATTTGTAACTGCTTTCCTGGCTGTGTGGGTTTGTGCCTGTATCCAAACCCACTGAAATCAGTATAAAGGTTTTATGACTGGTGGGATTTGGATCTTATCTTTCAGGCAGGAAACCAGTTAGTGAAATATACATGGAAGTCACAGAGGTGTTTTGAGGTACCTACATAATACCTTCTAAATTAGGATGAATTAATCTGACAGGAAGGCACATTTCTTTCTAACAAAAGGGTTAAGTAATCCTCTTGCAATACTCTTTTATGGCTTTTTATGGTGATGCTTTGTATCCCACCTATATGAGTTTCCTGGCTCACTTAATCACCATTTACATACATTGAATCTACTATGGATGTGGTTAAAGGAAAACATGCCACATTTGAATATCCAAGCAAACAGAAACTGTAATGTATGGAGGAAATGAAGTTCTCAAATAAAGAAACAATATAGGGGCAGTAATATTGTTGGTCAGGATTGAAATTGATTAAAATTAATAGCAAACATAGTGAGCATGTTTAACTTGATTCAAAGAGTGCATATGACAATCCCAAAGGACAGCATCAGGAGCAATTCTTCATCTTTTTATTTCAGATTAAATCCTTGGTATTAACATCGTTGTTACAGAGTGTAGCTTACCCATCTCCCCTCATCAGTATTGACAGAGGCTATGAAAATTCCCCGGCATAAAATTTGCTTTAGCTCAGTATTTGCCTTACAGCATATTAATCTTGTAGAAATTAATCGATTTGTCTGTACATGCTCTCATAGTATCAGACTTCCACTGAAGTATCCTCAGAAGCATCCCTAAAAGGGGAAATAAGTCACTGAATGAGGACATTTGTAAGTGCATTTCAAATCTCACATGTATGATTTTTCATTGCCTTCTTTTGAGCTGACTTCTAGGTTCTGAAACACACATTTGGATTTGTATGTGAGACTAACAAAAAAGGCTCACTGCCTGTTATCCCTAAAGGAAGAGAAGCTTCTGTTCCTGCAATGCTGTGTTTTTCTTGTGGGGAAGAAGGCTTATTGCAAAATTAAACCTAGGAATACCAAGAACCCAGAACCCAAAAAGATGGATATAGAGATTCCAGGGAATGATGAGGCTGCAAAAATGTGGGAGAGTTTGAGGTTATGGGAACCATGAAAAAAAAAAAAAAAAAAGGGAAATCTAGATGGTATGGTATTTAAGGGGAAGGAATGTGGGTGGATAAGAGCACCAAGAAAACGAATGAATGTTGACAATTGATAATTAAGTTGTAGGCTAGCCAGAGCATGCATATTCTGAATAATAAACAGGAGGGGAATGCGCGGACAGATTGAGACTAGGATGGCATCACTGAAAACAGAAGCAGAGGAATAAGGGTCTTCTCTTACCATGCCTTTTATTGCTAAGGAGTACAAACAAGAGGGATTTTTTTTGTTTGTTTGTTTTTCTTTCACTAGCAAGACAGCATGGCTGATATTCCCACCACCCTTCCACTGGAAAAAAAAAAAAAACCACATAAAACTGCAGCTCTTGAAATTTGTACAAAGAATCAGTTTCAAAAAGAATCTCTCTAGCAAATGGTTGCAAGCCAATTTCATAACATATTCTTTTTACACAGCATTTGAATGTCATTCATCAGAAAATTATAATATTATTCCTATAATAATCCAGTAGTTGATTTCTGAAAATTAATTTCACTGATTTGCAAGACTAGGCACTCAAAACCATAGAAGCTTCAATTCACAGGTTCATTTTCCCCTGCAGTTGACATATGTATGACATCTGAACTTTATCTGGAAAGAATTAACTCCCCCGGAGTGTGTTTTGGAGCTGGGGATGGGTTTGTTTGTTAGTTTGTAATTTTTCTTTTCTGTCAAAGGCTGTTTGGATGAATGTCTTAAAATAAGCTAAACATTCTCTGTATTGTTTTAACCAATTTTAAAGACATTTCATGTACATGCCATCCAGCAAATTCCCTAATGCAACAGCAGCCGTTCAACAGTCAAGTGCCTTCTTTCTTATACAACTTTCTGTCCTTCCAGCTGAGAACTTATGGGTTTTTTTACTGAATTTATTAAATCAAAGATATTTGTATTTTGTGCTCTGAACTTTCATGTTCACCTGAGAAGGCATATTTAGCATGGGCATGTGTAAAGGAGAAGTGTTACTGTGCTGCTTTATTTTTGATGAACAGCATTTACAATAGAAAATACCTAGAATCTCTGACAACTCTCCAAAACACCCTAGTTTCCCCAATCTTGATCTTATTATCAGCAATAAATCAGTTTTTCCATCTCTTTTTAGTCAGGAAAGATTACTGTGGTACATGAAACTGATGTTATTTGTACCTTACAAATTACCACAGTCCTAGATTTCAATAGTATTCAAAACTGCACCATGAGGTTGGTGTTCCTGTGCAAGTCCTCATGTTGGAGGCCAGAAATGCCTGCCCTGCTTCTGCTCTTAAAATCTACTCTAAAGGGGACAAAGTGACTAAGTGGTTTAATCTTGAAAATTAATGCTGTAGCCAAAATTGGTTTATGACCTAGTTTCAGGTTAGTGTGTTTCAATTTGAATGCAAATATTATAAATGTTCAGTGACCAGTTTTCAAGGTGGGTTAGAGGTTGACTGTGACTTTAACCTACAGTCCTCCGCTGCTTCTTTAGGGTCATCTTGTCTTTACAATCTTGTCTGTACATTTATTTATGCATTTCCAATTAGTCATTGACTTATAATGACAGTGCATTGAGAGTAGCTATCTCTTACTGCCAAGTGCATCTTCTTTGCCTGGAGCCTGACTAATCATAAGAGGAAAGAACCTAACAAAATCACAATTATTCTTTTTGGTCATTTCTCAAACGATGGACCGATTGTCTTTCTAACTTCTTTTTGGAATCAGAGGTACCTTCTTGATCTTTTACCAGTAAGTGCAAGGGAAATGAAATCTTTCTTCTGAGTACAGAACATATCAGCTGCCTTTTGAAACCAAGTACAAGAAGGTGGAAATATTAATCAACACCTCCAGTAATAATTTGGACTGCAAAACACTCATGCCCAGTTCCCTGAATCATAAACTACTTCCTCTGAAGTTTTCAGTAAGAAATTCAGGACAGGATCTAACTCATGTTTAGATGTTCTAATTCCTGCAGTCATTAAGGGTTTCTCTGCAGGCAGGAGGAGTAGACAAATGTGTACGGGGATGAAAATTTTAAAATCTTACCCTCTGGAGACCTCACTTCCCATCTACAAGCAGGGAGAAGGGACTTTGCTGCATCGGAAATGTATTCCCCATGAGGATAAGTGCACTGAAGAATGTCAGGCATTTGCACTTTGACACTACAGCTGTGTCAGTGCCGGACACAGACCACGTTATGGAGGCTTCGCAACAAAAAGTCAGAAAACTTACTGTGTCGGGGTGACTGTGTGATAGGGAATGGAGTTTGTCTTGGACCATGCTTCTGAAATTTCCTTAGGCATCGGGGTGGCTGAGGAGCTGCGAGCTGGGAGCTTCAGATAGTGAAGAACTGAGAGCCTATTTGCTTGCAGAGATGAGCATAGCTCTGAAAGCCAGATGAAATCAAGCAGAATCCAAAAAATGGAAAATAATGGTGGTACCAACTGATCACAGGCAGTAATGAGGGTTTCAGTAAGCTGATAAAGCAAGAATTACTGCAGTGCAAACAACTCTTCAATACAAAGGCAGGTACATTTTGTGTAAATACCTGACTCTGAGGAATCCGGAGGGAATGTAGTCTTTGAAGATTGCCTAAGAAATAAGTGCTCAAAGTTCACAGGCTGACTTAATCAAAGCAAGTCACCCATTAAGACCTCCTTCACATCCTAAGTGCTTTGTATCTCAAGGCATATCTTCTTTCTGCACACAGAAAAGAAGGCTTTTTTTCTATTATTTTTTTAGTGATGAGAGATTTTATAACAAAACTACCATCAGAAAGCCATTTATGCCTCATTTTTTTGCTAGCATTGGATTTTTTTTTGGTGGGTTCTGTGATTTGTTTGGTTTGGCCATCTTCTAGCTGAGGATAGGATGTGTGTTATGGACTACCACGTTCATTTCCACTACCCATTCTGCTTCACTTCCTGAATCTTGACTAGTCTGGTCAGGGAGGATGAAAAGCTCTCTTGCATTGGCAGAGCAGTGGCACTCTGCATAGAGCATCCTACAGTGAAATCCTCTGTTCTCCTAGATCTCAGATGCTGATGTCCAGAGCAAAATTCTGTTACTGGTTGTGTGGGGCATGAGTGTGATAGGACTCACTTCCCAGTCCACCAAACCCTTGGGAAAGGAGGAAGGGTGAACAGAATCACTCAGCCTAGAAGAGTCACATCCAAAGATGATACTTGTCAAGATTAAACAGCCAACATAAGCACGTGCACCTTCTGAGGCCTTTTCCTTTTCAAGGGGAAATCACTATATTAACCATTCTCCCATGGTTAGTGGAAGAGATGCTATAGGATCATCATGTGGAATAGTTTCTGGTAGGGAAAAAGAGGGATCAACAAGTGACTAGCTGGAGGGACAAGGCCTCTATTTAAATGCCCTTGAGGTGCCTTGGTCACAAGACAGAGTCTGGCAGGGATGCACTCATGCTAGTCCCAGACTCTGCCCAGACTACAATCATGGGTCATGTCACAAACCCTGGTGACCTGGGAGCTCTGCTGGTATTTATCATCCCAGCAAACAGTACACTTGCCAGTCCAGTGAATTAAGTAGCTCTGGGGTGCAGTTGCAACACAGTAGGCTCATTAACTCGTTGTGAAATAAGCAGAATGTTATGGAATAGCACAGAAGATCAGAGGAGGATACACAGGACCAACATCCCCTTTGTTCCTGCAGGCAGGATTACCAGGTAAAGGCATGTCTTTCGTAAGTCTTGCTGCTTCCAACACTTATAGGCACATATCTGTTCTAATTGCCTTGTTTAACTAGTTTTGAGTCCCTGATTTGCTTGAGTCCTACCTTTAGGGGCAACTTTTGATGCTTATGAAACAGTGAGGAGAAAAATGAGTATTGTGATGGTCACAGCAGCAATTTGTTTCTGCTCCTCCAAGCTGCATTTCACATTCAATAAAAATTTTATGAATCCTGCCTTTGAAAGAGAAGAGGGGAGCCTCATCCATCTCAAGGATGACAGTTTGATTTAGAAAAGGAATGAAACCCCAACTGTAACAGATGGAAGTCAGCTGTTCTGCTGCCTATAAATGGCCAGGACACTGATAAATAAATGGCTAGAGTGCACAAATAATGGAAACATTACTCTTAATAGCTCAAGGCACTACAAAATGTGTCGTTAGGCTACATTATGGGAACTTGGAGGAATATTTTTTTTAATTATAAGGAAGTATAAGAGGCAATGTTGGGATGGGGAGAAGAATGGCTCAACATTCTAAAAGGGAGTTAAAAAGCAGTGACCGACTTACCAGCAAAGGAACTTTCCATGTCACACATCCTAAGGAATTTCCATTGTATCTCTAGAGAAGGCAGGAAGAGGTAGTAACTATGGACTAAGCTGGCAGCCTTCTGAGGGAGAGAGAACAAAAGGTTGAGATAGACAAGAAAAAGGAGAGCTTAAATATTAAAAATTATAAGAAAGACAACGATCACATCAAATTTGTACTTTGGAGTATAGTGATACAACACTTACAGGATAAAGTGGCACGTGACTGAATGCTGAAAAGAGTCTAGGAAATATGAAGGGAAAGTGATCTCTCTCTTACTACTGAGGGGCAAACAGATCCTTTTCTCCATTTTGAGAAAACAGGAGATATCCAGGCCATTATAGCAGGAGAAAGGACTAAGAGGATTCAGTGCATCTACTCTACTGCTATCAGTAAAAACCAAGTAATTCTCATCTATTGTAATCAAGTCTAATTAGGTAAAAAATTAGCAAGTGAGTACACTTTATGCTTGTTCTGTCAGCACTGGATCTTGTTTTAGACCTGTTTTTGCAGTTTTATTGGCTTGACATGCTCTGAAAGAGGCCATTTCAGCCTGCGACCCAGGATTCTACTGATGTTTATCGTTCCTATTTTGACGAAACCACAAGGTCTAGGGGTAAAATGGCAAAAGAAAATAAGCAGCAAAACTGTAACTAATAGCATTTATTGGCTCATTCTGGTATTAATGAAAGTACAGTTTAACATCAATGTTTTTTTGTCTAGTTTAATTACAAATTTTCTCATTGGACTCCAATTTTACTTTTGTAACAATTATCATGGTAATAACCATTGAATCTTCACGATTCTTTTGCTGGGAAAAAAAGTGTGATGATTACCACCCAATAGGGACACATGGGGTTTAGACTGTTATACAAAATAATGTGTATATTTGTAAATTTAGTTCTTTTGTTTGAAAAATTCATTAAAAAATGACTTGAAGACTTGATAGATATTGTGCAAATGAGACTGGCACAAAAGTTTTGTTTGTTTGCCCTCTAGTCCCACAGCCCTGTGATTTCAGAGCTCACCACAGCTCTCAGTCCTGCTTTGATTACCAGAGACCAAGCACATTCTTGGAGCTGGATCTCTCAGAACAGACCCTGTAGGCTGTAGAAAGGGAGCTCAAATGTTGGCAAGCAAAGACCCATCTAATTATTTATCTCACTAAATGAATGTCTTAGTGCTCAGTGTAATACCTCTGTGTAGTGGCTGTTCTGCCTGGATTCAGGTGCTGCATTTGTTGCTGCAGCTGTTGTGGATAGCAAAGCTCTCATGCGTATGTGAAGGGCCTGGCCCTGTGCTGTGGCCCTTATTTGAACTTGGCAGATAAGGAACAGCCAATATTTTAAACTGCAGAGTTCAGAACAGTATCCATCTCCTAGCATTAAGGATTTACAGATTTTATTTTAATGGTGTAAAAGAACAAGTAAATTCAGAATAGTGTTAAACTTGTTTGTAACAAATATCTTCCCTGCCTTCTTTCTTCTAACATAATTACTCAGATGGATCTTTCAATCAGGTATATAGAAGAAACTTTCAAGACAATAAATAAATCACCAGAGTGGGGAAGGGAAGATAGTTTCCCCAACCATGGGGGGAAGGAGTTAACTGATTTCCTGTAACAGAAAAGCCTGTGAGTCTAAGGTACTGCAATCATGGATGCAGAGGCAAATAACAGCATGAGTTATGAGATAACATGGTCTTCCTACAGAAAATCCTTGAAATTCATAGTTCAGTTACGAAAATGTGCTGTGAATAATTGTAAGGAGCCTCAGCCTCTGAAAATATTAACCTGAACTGAAGCAGAGCTGTGTAGCTGAAAGCAGGGAAGGAAAAAGATGGAATCTGAAAAAGCTGGCAAATATTTGGAAAGAATATTAATATACATAAATATTAATGTTTTTCTTTTACATAGAAGAGGCTCCAGAAAGTCCTGATGTATGAAGCAGCACCTGAAAGGAGCAATTGAGACAATGGGCATTGCTGCTTTAGTAATTTTTATTCCAACTCTGTATTCCCGAACTGTGATCTCCAATAGCTGCGTCTGGATGGTGGGAGGGGAGGTTGTGGTTGGAGATCACTAGCTGGGAGGAAAACTCCCAGGAGTTTACACAAAGCACCATTTAAAAGCTGAGTGCATTGACTCAAATAAAGTTTTTGATTGTGTTACACAGACAGAAAACTGGTAGATGTTTGGATAGAATATGAGAAAAAACCCCTTTGTTTTCATGCTATTAGGTTTTAAGTTATGGAAATTAATTAGAGACAGCTCAAGCAGGCAGATGACCATGTCTACATCTGTACTACTAAGTGAAACAGAAGCAGTCACTGATGGGCAATGCCCACACTTACATAGCTTTTGGCCATGGTTTCCTCTGGGCCCTCATCCAGCACTTGTATAGTATAATTATTATTTCTGTAGCTAAAATTGTGTGAAGGCTCAGGTTTCAGTCTGCCAGAGCAGTGTTTTCATAGCGTGAAAGTGCATGAATGTGCTGCAAACCCCTGACGTGTACCATGTTTCATACCCAGGGATTCAGACACTGCTGGGACGCTGCTGGGACAGTCTAAGAGCAAGAAGCCAGCTCCAGTGGTTTACTCATCTCTGTACTTTCTACTGGAAACAGTTCCCAGCCAGTGCTATTCCCCTGGCATTATTCAAGACTTGCTGACTCAGGTCAGAACTATGCCAAAGAGTGTGTTACATGATGGGGATGACACGGGGCCCAGTGAGAAATCTCATTGCCAGGTCTTGTTTTATTTTTTTGTTACATTGAAATTACTTTCACTAAAGAGAGAAGATGGGATTTGGTACAAGAGGAGTACAAGGGATGACTGGATGGTGCTTTGTCAGCAATGCTTAGGGAATCAAGGTACATGTACTCCTCCTGGCACTGCCTATCCTATTCCTCAGGGTGGCAAGGCTTCTCATCTTTCCCTGTAGCAGTGGCCTCTCTTCTGACAATCACCAGCTCCACCAGCCCTGTAGTGGTGGTGGCTTGCTCTAAAGAAGGAACCACTGGCAGAAAGATGGATCAGAGGAGGGACTTTGTACAGAGATAAGGCAGTATTAATGACACAAAAAAGACAATTCACAGAACAGTGTGTTTCACCCACTAAAACATGTGCTCTGGACCTTGCAGTCTCTGAGAAACCACAGCAGAGCCCAAGGTGGGGCTGGAGTGCTGGGAGCTTCCCAGAAACCAAGCACTTTGCTCACACTAGGTTTAGCAAGAGGACTATGCCAGGACTGATGTGGATTTCAGATTTTGTGACTCAAGAGCAGCCAGCTCTAATATATGGCAGCCAAGTACCTGTATTTCACTGCTCGAACCAAAGTCACAGGCTTAGGACCTTGGGTAGCAGAACTAAGGTGACAACTGATCTTCAAGTGGGCAGCTTTTGAATCACGTTCTTAGAAGTTCAGTTCACAGGAAATTTCAAAATGTTCAGGTTTTGGTCCAAATCAAAACAAAGCAAGCAAAAAAGGAGTAAAAAAAATTTTGCATGGAATTGGAAATGCTCCTTTTAGGGCAAGTCAGCAGCAGGATTATTAGGCAAATGAAGTACAAAGCACTAGGGGAATTGCCATTCCTATTAGAATTGACTGTTGATTTTATCAGTCACCTGAGAGGCGACTAAAGCAGCTTTCTAAAATCAAAGTCAAAGCAAAGAGGCAATAATGTAACTATCAATATACCTAGGGAAAGAATTGGGAAGGAAGTGAGTGATTTCAGGTGAAGGACAATTTTGACTCACGAGGAAAAGGATTTTTGCTGGCCACTAATGTTTTTAAGCATAAAATGGAACAAATACTGATAACCACAAGAAAAGCTGAGTTTTGATGCTCCTATCTCAAGATGCATTGCTTAAAATGGGCTCTGAGAGAGTTTGAGATGTTTAGATGACATAAGAGCTAGAAATTGTGGACCCTTGTACATAAACTGCAGGGGATATGTTGAAGAACATCCATCTTCTCTCTCTGCCCATGTGAATAATAAGTTTGGAGTCAATGGTGTTCACCTGTATCTCATGATTCCTAGCTGTGAGGATGTATGTAAGCTCTTTATGTAATACTATATGTTGGTGATGCCTCTGTTTCACTTTTCAGAACTTATTCAAAAGTTCCCACACTTCTCTGGTTTTCCTGTCTCTAAACTTCATTAAAATCATCAGGTGTGAGGCAAAAACAAATGAGGCAGACCCAACATATGAGTAGATATACAGTCATGACAATCTTTTGTTGAGACCACTGAAATATGTATATACCAAAGACAGTAATCTTACTACTGTAATCCTTGCCTGCCTTACCCAGCCCATCCTTCCCAGCTATTTCTCCACTGTAGATAACTGGATGGGGCTTGATGGTTCCAGTCCTATAGGCAGCTATGAGCTGCCACCTCTTCTGCAGCATGACATAAACTGTATCTGTACTGCACAACTAACAGAAGCTATACTTTTTAATGAGATGCATCTCCAGAATCACCAACTTCCATCACATTTCCCTGTCCTTGGGTAAATTAATGATTTGTTTCATACTCTAAATTAAATTTCTGGGATGCAACAGGAATACCCCAGTACCTCCCTTTTGGAGAGGCTTTGACCAGGCATGGATTGATCTGAGAGTGAGGTCAGAGGCAAACAGACCTTCCACCCTGAGTCCACAGCCATGGCTGCCCAGCTCCTCATCATGTCAAGCCAATGTCTGCACTAGGAGTTACAGCTGAAAACTACTAATTCAAAATTATAAAAGTGGAAGATTGAATTTATGAATACGGGAAACAGCAGTTTTGTGACTGTTTCTCACTCAAGCACAACTTCTGGGGTCGAGGTCATGAGTGTTCCTGTTAAACAGCAAGTAGCACAACTCTCAACATAACAGAGACTCCTCTTGGCTGTGTCAACAATTTAATGGCATTACTTCTCCATAGGCTATTTCTAGCTGTGGCCTGTGTCAGAGGTTTGGGCTGGCTGGATACCCAAGTATCTGTTTACAAGTGTCAGGATGGATGGAATGTTATCAAGCAGTCAAAAGCAAGCGGAAAGGACACATCTGCTGGTGCTCCACTTCAGGGCTACGGTTGTGATTCAAAATAACAAAATAACATTAGGTAAATGTTATTGCCACTGTTTGAAACCATTTAAATATTGCAATTACAAATGGTTTCAAGGCTGCTATCTAAACTCCACTAGACTCAAGTAAACAATGAAAAATAAAAGCATAATATAACTTAAAATTTTGATGAAAAACCTCCTTTCTCTGTTTGTTTGGTCTTTCTAATAGTCAGTAACAGAAGAGTCCTGTAAAAATCTTCAAAGAAAAAGAACAGGGGAAAAGCTACATTCCTAGATTTAATTTTATATACCACGTGTTCACTCTGTATGGCTGCTTGTATGTGAACATTTTAGATACATAAATCCATTTTGAACAAATTTAATTTAAAAACTTGTGTGTATTGGGGAGGAATATGACAAGCAAAGTTGAAATCATGAGGAGATACAAGAAATCAGCAAGAGGAGTAAGGATACCTAAAACATGACCACAAAAAAAACCTGATCGGTAAATAGAGCTATGAGTAAGATAACTACACAGTAGGGCAATCCAATCTAGCATTAAAGGACATAGCCCTGTGCTGGTGCTGAACTCCAGACCAGGAGGAAGCTGGGCTCATCAAAAGCCTGTGGATGATGGTGAAAGAAGAGGAGGACTCAGCTGCAGCTATCAGTAAACTAAACCACATGAACAGAGAAGATGTAGTGGAAGCCTTTATTATGAACAAATGACAAATCTTTTAACACCCAATGCACAGAAGCAGAGAGTCACAAGGGAGTTTAACTACAGTTTTCCTACCCAAAGAATGGGTAGGAAAGGAAATCAGGACATAAATCAATTAACAAGCTCTATACTGAAAAGCATTGTTTGCCATTTCCATTTCTGTGTTAAAAACAGAGAGATGAGAGGCTCTTCAGGATGTGTTTCTGTACCAGTCAAAAGTACCAGTGAGAAATAGCTGTTTGAGAAAAGAATGATGAAAAGTGACTCGGAGACAGTGACTGAAATTACAGAGTATATATTCTTAGGGAAAAAAAAAAATTAGAGAAAAAGGAGACAATCATGGACTTGAAGTAGGCAACTTTCACCAATTCAAGTCAATAAAAAAGTCAAAGGAAAAAAGTAACTAAATTCTAGCAGAAAACATAAGCTATTCCTATCAGAAGGGGAAAGTATTGAGACAGAGATTAGTTTAGGTAAGCCAGGAACTTTTACTTGATCTCACAAAGTTCCATCTGAAAAGTGGAAATCAGATCAAATTCTAAAACATATAAAATAACAGCATGTGTATGATCCAATCAGAAGGCTAAGGCATAAACTAAACACAGAGCTGGAAAACACTTCAAAAGGAAACAAGCACTAAAAATAACAAGGAGAAAAGAATATTATGATTGCTTTTCCTGCCTATTTGTGAGCCTGGAGGCAAGGGAATTACATAACTCATGATCCTGAGAAGATTGGAATATTTAAAACCTTTTTTTGCATGTCACAAAAAACGTTTAAGATACCTCTCTAGCATAATTAACATTCATGAAAAAAAGTTAAGCACTCAATGTAAAACACAGGAGAAACAGGTCTGGAGAGCACTATGGAATGTTCTCAAGTCAGCTGGACCAGACAGACTTTGGCTTGATGCATTTTAAGAATTAGGTGAATTCTTCAGATTAGCAATTACTTGAGAATCTGTCAAAAATGACTAAAAGATATAAGTCTGGGAAAGGACAAAAAATAACAGCTGCCTTATATAATAACAGCGGAGAAAGTAGATGAAGAGGAGGCTGTAAATATTAAATTAATCAATCTAACTTCAGCTCACAGAAAAAAATCAACTCAGAAACTAATCCAAAGCATATCTAGAATGAAGTAAACTCTTTGCAAATGCTTTAAATAAAAAGTAATAGCATAAAAACTAATTTGGTAATGTATATAATTTTAAACCCATTTTCTTTATTTTAAAACTGTCATATCACAGAACTACAGGACCTTTCTTTGTTCTGACTTCATTCAACCTTTTCTTAACAATCTGGATAACAGCCTTAATAAGTTTGCAGATGAGACAAGGTTGAAAAGAAGTGCAAACATTAATGTATCGAAAGACACAATTCAAATTCAGAATTATCTTGAGAAATTGCAGTGGTGAAATTAAAAATGGATTAAATTCTCCATGATGTACTGCACTTAGGTGGAAATAATAAAATTTAATGCTCTGATTTATAAATAGCAGTACAGCCTTCAAGCCTTTCTCTTCTGAGCACTATTAGAATGTCATGTAGAGAACTTGGTCCCTTTGGGGTATTATACTTTGAAGAGACGTGGAACTGGAGAAAGCCCAAAACAGTGCATGTGATTAGAAGCAAAGAGAATGTGATCCATGATGAAAGATTTTAAAAATAGAGACCCTTTGACCTAGGACAAAGGAAAAACTTTAGAGTACATGGCAATTTTTTTCAAACACAGAAGACAATAATCTGATCACCATTTTCAGTGTGGATAGAAGAATTCTTGAATTTAAATTTTAGCAAAAAAATAAGAGGTAGGCATTATGGAAAGCATTCTAATAATAAACTTGTGAATATTTGACACTGTTAGCTTTAGTAGGTAAGGGGGTCTTTTCCACTGAGATATTAAGAAAGCTAGTCAAGAAAATACTGAGAATTAGGAAATGAAAGTAAATCCTGATTTGGGACACATGAATGAACTACATCACAAGTAGCTAACTCATAGCTTTCAGCTGTATTTGGTTTCTCAGTAATTCAAGTGTGGTAACCATGTCAAAATAATGACATGTCAAGCATGTCAAGCCCATGATGAGCAGGTGGGTTGCTCTGGTGTAGCTCTGGTGAGCTACTGCTCAACTTGAGTCTCCACCAATGAAAAGAAGTAGTCATCAGATCCTGTTTAGAGTGAAGTCACCAATTTTCCTGCAACCCAGCCTTATATTTAGCTTGCACCAGATCCCACGATAGAGCTCAGGAGTTGTGAAGAACACTGCTGTTCACAGGATCCCTGCTCTTTGGCCTCCCCAAGGTATATGCTAGGCATCCTATGGCTATCATCTGAGGTAAAATATTGTTATGCAACTGTATTAACCAGAAGGAAGCTGGAGGCTCCCCAGGCTGGATGACTCTTGAGGCTATTTCTGTGTCCATCAGTACAGTTATGAGCACTAAGCATCATCACAGTACAAGCATGCAGGATGAAGAGTTTGAAATAATCATAAGCAGCAATTTCACCCCGTCAGTGACTGAGGGCTAGAGGACCATATATTGTGTGGGTGGACAGCCAAAACACTTTCTGAGAATGGAATGGAAAGTCCATGGGAGGACCTCACGGAGGAGAAGAACTTGTCCAGGGAAAAGGGTCCAGACATCTGTATTTTCACTGTAAGGTGGTTATGGCTCCATTAAGGTTACTGACAGGAGAATACTCAGTGTAATTGCATCTGCAAAAAAGAGTTTATAATAGGGAAACCAGGGAACTGCAGACTTGTGGGTCTGCTTTTTCACCTGTTTAGATGGATGATACAGAGTAGAACTGGGAACCATGTGAAAATACAGTCTTTCTGATGAGTCAAATTGCTACCTTCCATCATCTTAAAATAAAACCATAAAAATATTCTGCTTTGGGAGAAATTTCCCTGTGAGTATTTGAATGACAAAATAATGCAAGTCAGGATTTTCCTCTACTGATATTACAATTTTCTCAAAATGGTGAATGGTTGTAAAAACCCAAGCTCTCCTGATAATGGTTAATGTTGTTCTGAACAGAAGCACATCCATTATGTAGAGATGGCAACAGCATGTATTTGATCAGTCTGTCCATCTTAAATCCCTTATTGTCACAAATGCTTAAGATCTGTCAACTAGAGACCTTAAGCTGAATCATAAATTAAAGGATGCTGTTGTTTCTGGAATTAGCAGACTTATGAAAACAACAAACAAAATTACTGTCTGGCTTTGTTCACATTCTTCGACTAGCCCAAGAAATTTAAGAATCATCCTTTATACACTGTGGCCTTCACCAAATTATTATCTATTGTCTTTTGCATGGTAGCACTACTGTTTTAGTGTAAAGTGAATTTAAGTACACAGATAATCAAGCATGGTGTCTGTTCCAGCTTCTGTGTTCTCCTTTCCACCTTAATCTGAGAGCCAACAGAACTTGAGGTGGAGAGCAGGAACATGTAGCAAAAGTTGCAGAAAAATGCTCATGAAACATGGGTAGACAATGAATACATGAGCAATAAAATGTAAAATACTTGGGGGTGTGAATTGGTTCAGTCTCTAATACGATAGACTTTAGGAATTCAAATATAGGAAAGCAATGAAGAAAGCTTTGTTTGAAGTGTCTAAACCTTTGGGACACTTAGACAAAAGCATTTTAGGCAGAAGCTTTACCAGACTCCTAAACTTGTTCATTGGCAGAAGGAAATGGAGGACAATGTGGACAAATAGGTGCAGGAAGTGGTCTCAGGCTCTGGATTCCAGCTTTGCAATATGTGCCTAGTCACAGTCTTCAATAAACACTTGACAGACTAAGGATGGGATTCAGTTAAAACCCAGAGAGCAATAATAATGCATTCATAAAATAACACACACACACACACATATATATATATAAATACACCTACTATAAAATTGATTGATATTTTTCACTGTTCATTTGGAGAAGTTCTTCTGGCTAATGTAACATCTAGGATGCAGGACAACTTGTGTAGTGCTGGAAACAGGCCAGGACAGACCAGTTTGATATTTTTTGCATTAAAAAAAGAGCAGTGAATATATCAGTTGAACCAAAACCATCATTTCTACACTTCTCTATCTCCTTTCTTCAGAAAAAAAAGCAAGCAAAATACCACAATATACACCTTTCCCAGCAAACCAGAAAGTCAGTGTATTCATAAATGGCCAGATAGGTCTTTGTTTTATATTAGCTGTAGATAATGACATGGATGGATGACTTAGAAACAACAGAAAGAGAGAGCAAGAGATCTCAGGCTGTGGCAGAGCGTTTCTTCATTTTTTTCCTTTCTTGCTCTGCCTGTGCCTTCTTATCCTGCATGCATGTTCACATTGATTCCTTGGAGATTAGCTCCTAAGAGAAAATTCTCTGTTTCCACAGATATTTATTGGTTAGGTAATTATTCTGCTTTCATATAAAGTATCTGGGGGAGCTTTGCTCTGTAGCTTTAAAGGAAGTAACCCAGACAACCCACAAACTAAATTTTTCCACATATTCATAGGCTGAGAACAGAGCTGCTATTAAATATTGTTTTTACTTTTACATACAGCAAGCACTGTGCATTCCCAGCTCTTGGTACAAGTCTGATCATGGTTGGAATATGCATTTTATTAGTGTGGTTTCTTTTTGTGGCAAGCAATCGTGTGTCATGGTACTTTTTTCTAAAATTCTACTTATGATGGAAATTTAGATTAAAAGAGAGCTTCTCTTCTTTCAGCTATTCCTTATTTCTTACATGAATAGAGAACATCAAGAAGGTGAAGGGAGGAAAGAAGAAGAATTACCTTCCCCCTGCAAAGAAGTATGACTAGCTATTATCCTAAAAACAAATATTTTGATGGAAAACACAGTAAATGCCTAAACAACTGATTTACTCTCTATAAAGATTATCACCTAAGTTTCACACACTGCCAGTGGACTTCCTTTCCCCTTAAGTTTTCTAAAAGCATGACATAAAGGGGGAAACACATATTCATCTGAGTCATTCTCTAGCTCATTTCCAAAAGACCAACATGTTCCTTTTACATTCCCCATTTTTATTACCATCTAGATAAGATCAGTGGAGATTATTGGAAAAAGGTGTGTTGTATTACTAAAAACTATGGATTCATAGTCCCTGTGCTCGGGGGCCAGTGATTTATACCTGTCCTGTTTAATATTTGCATCAGTGACCTGGAGGAGGTACTGTGTACTCTTGACAAGTTTGCAGATAACACCAGACTGGAGGGATCGGTCAATATGCTCAAGGGCAGAGCTGTCTTACAGCAGGACCTAGACAGGCTGGACGAGCAGGCTGATGGGACCTGTGAGAAATTCTGCCAGGACAAATGCAAAATCCTGCCCTGGGGGGGAAGAAAAAGCCCATGAGGTGGTACAGAGAGATAGTGCCACACTGGAGGGACCCAGCGAAGCGGTACCAGGATGCCCAGATCGGGAGCTGGAGCATCATCCCCTCAGAAGGATGTTGAGGAATGGGGATGTTTCAGCAATGAGAAGGGAAGGCTTTGGCAGCACCTCAGAGCAGCTTTCCCCTTGCTACAAGTAGGACATTGACGAGACAGAGCCAGGCTCTCCACAGCCATACATGGAAGACAAAGGAGAGACAATGGGCATAATGACTACTGAGAAATTCAGAGCAGAGAAGAAACAAAACCCCTTCCCCCACAGGACAGTCCAGCAGTGGAGCAGGCTGCAAGATGCTGTGCAGCCTCCAGACATGAAAGTTTTTGAAACTTGGGTTGGGTAAAGCCTAGCAAGGTTTGCCCTTGTCCTGGTTTAGGGCAAATTTGGGAGAAAACTTGCAACAGGGCCCCCCCCGCCAAAAGCAAATCCACACGGCCCCTCTCCCCAACCGGTTCGGGGAAGATTTTCTCAGAGAGAAGTGGAAAAAACCTGTCTATTCNAGGACAGTCCAGCAGTGGAGCAGGCTGCAAGATGCTGTGCAGCCTCCAGACATGAAAGTTTTTGAAACTTGGGTTGGGTAAAGCCTAGCAAGGTTTGCCCTTGTCCTGGTTTAGGGCAAATTTGGGAGAAAACTTGCAACAGGGCCCCCCCCGCCAAAAGCAAATCCACACGGCCCCTCTCCCCAACCGGTTCGGGGAAGATTTTCTCAGAGAGAAGTGGAAAAAACCTGTCTATTCGACAAGCAAAGCACTCCCCAGCACAAAAACAAAATGAACAATACTTGGTGACAAAACTCCTCTCTGAAGAGATGACACATTCAGAAAAGTCTCTCCTGAGGGTGGTTGCTGATATCAGTCCCTCCAGCCCTTGCACAGGCTGCTGCCCAGAGTAGGCCCCAGTGGGCCGCAGCGTGCAGGCTCTCGGGTGCCCAGGCCGGAGCAGGTTCAAACAGTTCCAAGAAAACGGACAGAAAAACAGTCCAGGGAAAACTTCTTTGTCTTAGCTAGCTAAACTAACTAAAAAGCAGAAGCAGAAGCAGAGCCCTTTTCTGCTCTGTCCATCCCAGACAGCACAGTCCAGGGCAGCGTGTGGAGGAGTGACAGCAGTCTCTGATAACAAACTCCGTGCTGCTGCTTCTGCCCGCCTTCGCTCTCTGACCCAGTCTTCAAGGCACAGAATATAATGTCCAGCATAAACAGAACAGACGATTTGGGGATACCAGCATCATAAGTCACCCCATAGGACAGCCCTCTTCACTGACCCTGCATTGAGCTGGAGGTTGAACTGGGGAGCTCCTGAGATCCCTTTCTAGCTGTGTTTACAATTGTGTAAAACAAGAAGCCAAGAAAATAAGATGATAGATTTAAACTGCAGTTATGAATGCAGAATATGAACAATACTTTTATTTAATCTGTCTTCTGCATTATTTCATGCAGTTTTGAAAAATAAAAACTCTTTTTGTAATTAATGTAAGTAGTTTTTCACTCGAGCATGTTCATGTTTTATGAACATATCCATGCTCACTTTAACTCAAACTATAGGGAATTTTAAACTACTCAGACTAAACTACCTTTTTCAGGCTTCATATAAAAGCTCTGCAGGTAAAGCAGTGTCAAATAAGAGGGCATTTTGCACTATTGTATTAGCAAAAAGCCCAACAACAAAATGTCACTTTATTTCCTTTCAATACAAACTCCTAGACAAAGAAATCCTTTTTTTTTTTTCTAGCATGGACCTTGCATGTGTACCCCATTATACTGATCCAGAAATATATAAATTAACATAGCTTTTGCTGACTATAGGCAACTATTGCCTGCTAAATCAAGCCACGGGAATTTGGCTGACAGACTTTACCAATACAGCTACCTTTGCATTGTAAAAGCTCAGATTTTAGCCAGTGCTTGCATTAGGCACTCACTGGCAAGCGAGTCTGGCAGAAATTACAAACAGCAGTTGCTTTAGACACTTAGTGGTGAAGGAACCTCTTTCAGATTAATTATCATGAACCGAGCTGTTGGAATCCTATTTGACACCCTGTTGATAAACACTGCATAATATACTATTGTAAACAGAGAGCAAAACCAGACACAGACATAATTTTGTCTTCTGCACTTGGTTCCAGAGCATCATGCTCAGGAAGGATTGAACTTTCAAAAGACTGTTTGGAAAGGAGTGAAGCAGCAACTGCATGTACAGAGAAAAGGGTAGGTGTAGGCATCCCTGAGTATTATGTCGGAACAAATGGTCAGAATTCAGGTATCTTTACTGAATGTCTTCAAGCCAGACTTGATTTTCCAGGCTTTTTAAGGAGATTGGACAGAATCTGGAAGAGTGATAATACAGCATAAACCAAAAAGTGAAGAACAGGGGCATGAATGAAATTATACATGGTTTTAGATGTTTCCTAACAGATGTATAAAAAATACAAATAATTTCTATACTGTTGCTGAGCAAAGATTCATGCTTCATAAGATATCAGTATTGGGTATTTTACTGCTAATTTCTCTGGGAGATTAAACTACTACCACAGACTAGCAGTACTAAATCTAGTAAATAGTTTAATATCCCCTGAAATCCTCCAAAGAAAGTAAGAATAATAGTTATTAAAAGATAGACCTTTGTTAAAGTTTTATTTTAATGAGAGACAAGCCAAAAGACCACTGACCATTTATTTAGCTATTTATTTGCATTGGGATGATTACAAGTGGCACACAGCCTTGTGCTTACACAGATTCAAGGCCAGCTTTAGACAATGTGGAAACTCCACTCTTACTTGTCTCCTGTCTTTCCAGCCCACCCAAATCTTCACAAGCTTTCTGATTGAAAATTACTTTGGCTGCTTTTGCTTAAATCTGATCTTGCTGGCAGTGTACAGTGTTTGACATAGTCCCCATGAAACTAAACTACCTATCACGTGAAGAAATAAAAAAATTATCCAGTATACAGAAAGTCTGGGCAGCTGTAAACCTAAAATATATAATAAATCTATGGATTTATTGTTATACAAGTTTATTTGTACATTTAATGAAGGAGCAATAAATTATTTTCTCTGGTTTATCCATGTGGTATTTTACATGTTCAGCTCTCACTACCACTTGGTTAATGCAAACTAGTTTGTCATAGTCTCAGATGTTATTGTGTTGTAGGAATGTTGTATTAAACAAACCCCATAAACATCTCTGGACCTGGAATCTTCCCCTTTTATCACAGTGCTTCAACCACAAAACTATAGGGCCAGAATCAGATCTGTTATTGCAATTTCTAACACAATGAGTTACTAATCATGCTTTGCCATAGCATCAGCACAAGAGGTAAGAATGGAAGGCCTCAATAACAGCCTCTAGTTTGGCAGCACAGGCATCTCCCAGGAGATATGGGTATGAATTCCCTGACCAGTGGTAAGAAGTGGAACTTAATGTCCTTTGCATGTGTATTAATGCAAAGACTATGGTATTGCTTGATACTGTAAAAAATAAAAAACAAACAAAAAAAACCCCCAACCAAACAAAAAAACCCCAACAAAACAAACAAACAAAAAACCAAAAACCTGTTCCTGTGATTTTGAATGAGGAAAGGGCAAGACATGGTTCTGGTGTAGGAATAAGGAAGATGAATCTGTGTGCCCTTAATTTAAAACCTCAAAAGCAATACTTCTGTCATATCCTTATCAACATGTGATATTTTAGGTCCCTTAAGTCAATTGGAAATTGATGAGGTCACATCTCACAGTCCATCGCACCCCTGGTACATGTCTTCAGCCCCCTGGAATCACTCTCGTTTGTTCTGGGCAGAGCAAGCCTGGATGAACAGCCCAGTTGAAGACAGATCACTTGCTGGTTGCAGGTCAGTCTTTGAGGAACACCAGCTTCCTAAGACAAGCAGCTCCCAGTCTTGGGAGCACCTGGATCAATAGCAAGGGAAGGGCAGCACCAACCTGAACAGCCAGAAGTGCCAGGAGCTGCTCCCAGCCACTATACCAAACAACTTCCATATGCTGGCACTGCTATTCCTGTACAGCAAACAGAGCAGAAAGCTTCTGCTCCCAGTTAATTTCAGAGTGTGCTGTGTGACTTGTGTGACGGTGTGACTTGATTGTGAAACTCTTACAACACTGATCTGCGGGGCTGTTTTCCCACCTTTGTTTTACGAGAAGCCAGATGCTAAGCCATTTTGAAGGTGGGGCACAGACATGACAGGGGGCCTGCAAGGGCCTTAAAGATCAATGTGTCACTGCTGAGGTCACCTTTGCACATGTGGGTACTTTGACAATGCAAATGATACCTAAATAAACTGATAACAACATGCTCCTTTTAAACGTTTTCTTTCCTAAACTGTTTTTCAAAAGAGAAATCTTTTATTATTTTAAGACAATCCCTAGCAGGCAGACGCTCTCCGTTTTGCTGTAGCTACCTTCTACACTCGCACTACTCAGCTCTGTGCGAGCACTGCCACACACCTGGG
>VWZP01002146.1:65057-190297 GCA_013396995.1 Dicaeum eximium | reverse complement strand
GCCGGCCGCGGCGGCCCCTCGCTGAGGCGCTCCCATGGTGCCGGCGCCCGCCGAGGGGGGGGCACGTCCGCTGCCGCCCGCCGCGCCGCCGAAACTTGGGGGAAGTTTCCGAGCGAGTCGGTGAGTACCGGGCAGCGGCTCCGCGCCTCTCCCCGCCGCCCGCCGCCCGCCTGGCGCGGCCGCGCAGCGCCTGCCCGCCCCCGGGGGCGACGGGCCGGGGTCCGGCTCCTGTCCGGCTTCACCTCCCCTCGCCCGGGGTTGGCGGGGTGTCTGTGAGCTTGGCCCACTGTCCCGGCCGGTGTCGGAGCCGCTCCGGGAGCGGGGCCGCCCGTGTCCCGCTGCTGTGGGCAGCGCGGCGCCGGAGCCGGGCCGGGACCGCGGCGTCAGCTCCGACAGGGACTGGGACGGCGGGCGGGGGGCTAGGATTCCTGTCACGTCCCGTGCTGTGGGTGATGGATGGGGTGCCGGGGAAGGGAAGCCTAATCTCGAAGATCTGGAGAAACAGTTTTCTTCAGAAACCCTCTTTTCTGTGTGGACTTGGATTTTAAAAGCAGAGCAAGAATAGTCGTTTAGCTGCCAGCGTCGCAATGCTTCCCCTCTGTAATAGACCTAATCAGAATTTTTTTTCTGTATGGTTTATTCCAGTTTATACAATCCCTGCAATTCCGCCCTCTTTTTTTTCTTTTTTTTTTTCTTTTTTTTTTTCATAATGTCATTTGTCCATAATTTTGTTTCTTATTGTATGGCATGTTGTAAGTATTGCATAGGATAAAAGAAATTGAGAATGTTTTGTAAAATAAGTACCGCAAACGTTCTGAGCAGAAGTGTGCAAACAGAGAGGCTGTATAGCAGAGGAGTAAATTGTGCTTCATCATAGTAACTTCATAGTTACATAGTATCATAGTATATTCAGTAAAACTTGTTGCAAACTCTCACAGGACTAATGCTAGAGATGAAGTGAGTGGATGTGAATTAGTTACTCATCTTTTCAGTACAGTATATTTTGTTTAGAGTATAGTGTACTATTAACTTTATGGTGTTCAGTCACAGCTTAACTTTTCTTTTGGTGTAGCAACCACATCTAGTCGTCTTTCTGGTCATGATTGAGTCAGAAGTAAGAGTGAAGCAATTAAAAAACTGTAGCCCACTGCTTGAGTTGGATCCCATTTTCTTAATGCTTTAAGCAAGTATTTACTGATACAAAAAAAATTGAAGTTATTTGTCAAGATCTTTTTAGCTTAAATCCAAAAGATTCTTAACTATATCATAGACTTGGTTGCTCACATCAACTATGAAAATGTAGTTGGGCATAAAATCAATTTAAGGAGATTTGGTTAGATATATTTAAATGGTGGTGTTTATTTAAAAGATGCTATTTTAAATATTGAGATTAAAGCACATTGCAATTGAGATGTCTTATGGCTCTGAGTGATAAATGTAAGTATTACTGAAAGTTATTCAGAACAGCTTGAGCTGTTTGAATAGGAGCATGATGTCTTTAATCTCCACCACATCTCAGTCTCACATTACTAGAGTTGCTACTTGCCGTATTAATTCATGACGTTAGCATGTTCTAATAATTATAAAGGATTGACAAATAAGACAGCTTGCAATCCTTCTGAAGAGTAATTTCTAACATTGCCTATAAGTGGTAGTGGTACTTTTATCAAATATATTACTATAATTCCTGAAAATTACACTAATGTATAGAGAAGTTTTAGAAACCCACCAAATATTTTGAAATTCTGAGTATGGTCAGTCATTGTTTTCATTACCATGGGCTGTTTCCTCTCCTGGTCTTGATGTATTTAAACAGAGTAGCAGCGTTCAAGTGTGAAAAATCAAGGGCTCTGTAGAGGCAGCCCACAGCACTGCTCCCAGAGAGTGCATGGGTGTTTGTGCCACACTGGCTGTGTTGGGGAAATCTATGGAACTCAGTTCTAAACATCTTTACAGACTGAAGTAGCATGTAATACTGTACATGTAATATTGACTTCTTGCGCTGTCTTCCAGTAAGGAATGATCAAAACCTCTGAGGGCAAATCTCCCATTTACAGATTGGTACCGTTCCTTTTCAAGAACTGGAGACTGAGGAAGTATCAGTATATGGTGGTCCTTTTAGAGTATAACTTCCACTTACAGGATCTCTTTTGCCTGACTGCATGTACATGTCTAACTGCTTATATTAACTGGAGCTGGACCTTGCTCCTGTTAAATGAAACTCTTGCTGCAGAAATTGTGTTTTATCTTGCACCATTGAAAGGAGCATTGAACTGAATAAATATAGCATCGTTTATCTTATTTTAAATACCAGATTTCCACAAACAGAATAGAAGCTGCAAATATTTGTCATTGAGGAAATAATGTAGGCAGAGAGGTTTTGCTTTTTTTTTCTCTTAATGAAAAATAAGTGCTTTATCAGACACGACAGCACTTGCTTGCATTCAGCCCAGTTGAAGATCTTGCAATCTTAAGGAACGTGTCAACACATTTCGAAAGCATTGCAAATGAATAAAAATTATAGGAATAACAAGAAGGGGGGATAAAGCTGGTGGGCAAGAATAAAGAAAAAGATAAAGAAGGAATAAAGAAAGGGTAGGGCAACCAGCAGTGTCATAGTGAGTCTACTCAGTCCACATGGGAATCCTTCAATGACAGGTTAGCTAGAGGGTCAGGTTTCTTTTAAATGAAAGGTTTTTCTTCTCTTTTTACCAAATATTTGTCTGATGGAAAGACAATTCTTTGGCCCAGTGGAGCTGAGGTAGTAATTCTGGGCAGAGGGCAGTATGAGGAAAACAGGGACAGAGGAAGTAGGGCTGCTACTTCGGTGTGGTGAAGGTGAAAGGCTGATGCAATGAGATACTAGCTTGGCAGGAACAGATTTATGTGAGAACTTGAAGGAACACTTTGTGCTCAAACTGTTTATCACAAGGGAAATCTTCCTGTACCATATATGAATCCTAGTTTAAATCTTTGTATGAGGTGGGTGTTTGTTTACACATCATTTTACTTCATTAGAGATGGAACAAGCGTCCTCTTACCAAAGAGCTGGTTTTCAGTGCATGAGAAACAGTTTTACGCAGAAAATTGTAAAGGCTGTTTTCTGACAGAGATGAATGTTGTCCATATCACGTGTACCACAGATTATGAATTGAAAATACATTTAAGCACATATTTTATTGACCTTTAGAAAGCATATATTCTATTGAAAGTAACTTAATCACTAAAAGTAGTTCTTTTCCTCATTATTTATAAGGTAGTATAAACTTCAGAAATGCTTCACAGTAGCAGGGTGACTTGCAACAGGGTGGAACCTAATGTCTCACTTGAACAATATAATGTACCCTGCTATTTGCTGGGCATTTCACATGTACAATGTCATGAGAATGTAAAAGACAATTAAAATCACTTAGTAGCTGAAGGACTACATGACAAATCAAGCGTTTCTGGGTTTTAAAACTCCATCTGCAATGCTGTTCACACTTACCATGCTAGTTTAAACCATTTATGTTTGTCTTTTGACTTGACAAGAGATCCAGGCTGTGATGCCAACACCCGTACCTACTAAATCATGTTCAGCTTTATAAATTAGAGTTATGAAAGTACTCCTGTTTGTAGTGACCATCTGCAGCGTAGTCTTTTGTCCTGCTGTGCCCATGCTAGTGGTTGGGTTTTGTGGAAGGGATCCACTGTGTGGGATCGTGGTCCTGTGGGGGAAGGTGATACAGGGCTGCATGGAGAAGAGACAAAGAACTCTGCACAGTGACTGCTGGTGAGAGGATATGAAACTCTGGTAAATGTAGCAGAAAATTTTAACCTCTTTGCATCAAGAGAATAAACACAGCATCCATTCTGTTGGTGTGGAATGATTTATGCTTCCCTGTTTCTCCTTTTCTGTAACCATTTAGCGAGACTCAGAGCATTAGGGTGTTGCAGTGCTAGACCTGCTCAGCCTCTACATCAGGCACGGAGTGACTCCTGGGGATGGGCTCATAGTGTGTGAAACTGAACTCAGAATGTGCAAAGCAAAGATGCTTTGGTGGCTTTGTGCTCATTAAGGCAGCAGATTGCTGCCTCTGATCCCTTAATAAGCTTATTGCTTGTAATCCCAGAACAAAGGTGATATATGAAAACATAAATACAAATAATCACTTGCATTTAAATAGGATATTAACAGAGATGGAGATCATTAATATTTAGAACTTCAAAAGCTGTTTAACTACGGTCACAAATCCGTTGTGGTCTTTAAACTCTGTTTGTAAATGGTCATTCCAAACGTATAATATTCTTTTATATGCACAACAGTAATTTTATACAAAAAAAGTCAGTAGTGAACAGACTCTGAGGGAAAGTTGGAAAGAGGTTATTAATAACAACTATAATGTTACAGCATTCAAGCATTTAAATAGAATTTGAGTTTTTATTGCCTTAAGAGAAAACAGGATCAGTAAAACTCCATATTACAGTAAATCTCTAGGGTGTGTTGATGGTTGGTAGAAATTGTACCTGTGTTAGTTCTGTGAACAAATGTCTTTGTGCCTGACCAATATGCAGAAGTTTTGGGTTTTAATCCATACACAGTCTAGCTCTACAACCTTGTTGGTATAGCCAAACAACTCCCTTTGTGCCTGTTGGAGTTTGGGTATAGTCTGACCATGAAGTACAGCTTGTAGGACAGAAGAAACAGACTGAAAGAGCCATCACATTTTATTCCAGCTGTCTCAGTTAAATGAGCATGCAGTCAGTTTCTGCCTTACATTCCTGTTTCCCAGCTGCAGAAAGCAGTCTGATTTCTGCTATATTTCATGTGGGTTTTTGCCTGCCTTTTTCATACATGCGTTATGTTAGTGCTACCTAGAGAATGAGCTGGGCTCTCCTTCATTGCATGACTGAAAATATTGTTTGAATTTGTTATGGAATGCTTATTAAACTCTGTTTGCTCAAGAGCCATGTTATGAGCCTTCTTTATAATTGTTCTGAGCAATGCCTTGTTTACTGTTTTCATCCAGAACAGCTTTAACTGTTTGGTGTTTTGATGGTTTGTGGCATTGCTAATGGCTTTATGTGATGCTATAAAAAGTGAGTGAAAGCAAAGCAGGATTCCTTCTAGATGGTGGTTTTTGTCCCTTGCTTCACATGGGTTGAAGAAGACTTGGTTGTGGTTGCTTTGGGATCAAACTTTACCTGTTCTGCCAAGAATAAGGAAGATCTGATATGAGGACTGAGAGAAGAGCAATTAAAAGCTGCTGTATCTTTGGGTTTTGATTGTATTTTATGGCTTTATGTATTTTATAGCCTGTGACAGTATATCAGGGCAGCACTGTGGAACTTTTACTTGAAAAGAAACTGCTAAGAAAACCATAGCTTTCGTAATGGCTGTGACAGTTCGCAGTCCGACAGAATAGCTCTAAGGACTAAGTCAGATGTTAAGTAAACAGAGTAGAATACAACATGGTCAGGACCAGGCCATCTCTTTCATAGGACACATAGATCAAGCCTGGTGAGCTGTGCTCATGCTGGGGCTTTGGTCTTGTAGATTGAGTCCTGGCTGGTTTAGGGCATAAAATACATGAATTGAGCCACCTGAAGGAATTATTTGCAGGGTGCAGTGGGAAACCCTGCTCTTTTTCTAGAATCTGTTTGCAGGTTTTGGCTGAGGCACACATATAACTGCAACACATGCAGCTGAAATGTTACAGGCTGGTGCTTGTTCTAAATAGTGCCAGCCTACTGGTCCAGCATGTGTGAATGAGCTTATCTTACAGCTGCAATGTTTTTGCGGTGGGATCAGAAGGAGTGTGTGAGACAGTGCTTTACACTTTTCAGCTGTGATTTCTGACCTTTGGAGAGCGGCAGTGTGCCTCTGGGTCTGCTCGTGCTGGGTGTTGCTAACAAACACTGCACAGGAGAGGTGCTTGTTACGTGATACAGTCACTGCTGGCCGGCTGTACACCAGCCAGTTCTGCTGCTGCAGGACAGCGTGTACAGCACGGAGGGACTGCAGCCTCCGAGGGGGAGAAACAGCCCTGCACTTCCCTGTGAGAAAGGCTATTTTTGTGGAACTGTGTGATGAGCTCTGGTATCTTCCAGCTCTGAGGTGCTTTAATTAGGATGGCCGTATCAGCTGAGAAAACATTTCAGAAAAAGGAGTCACTGTTGTAAAGAAGCCAGTGCCTCATTACGGCTGGTTCTTAGGTAAGTATTTTGTTTGAACAGCTAATTTTCTTGAAATAATGGGTAGCTTTGAGAAAATTCATTTCTTTGGTTGTACTAGGTCCAGATTTTTTTGTCGGCATGTAATTTGATCCACTGCAAGGCGCACACAAGTGGGTTCATGCAGTGGCTTCTGCTTGGAGGTTCTCAGGGCTCTAGCTGACCACAGAGATGCCGGTGTTGACAGTAAAGAAGCATGGCATTCACCTCTTTAAGTGGTGTGAGGGGCCTGCCTAACCTGCATTTGAAGCAATAGGAACAAGAATATTTTCTCTATACATCATCGTAAAGCTAGCATGGCTTTACGAAGGGGAAGTCTGGCCTGACAAATGTGGTGACTTTCTGTGATGGAGCTACAGCTGGACAGGGGCAGAGCAACTATGGTCTACATGGACTTATGCAGTTTGACACCATCCTGCAGGCCATCCTTGTCTGTAAATTGGAGAGACACGGACTGATGGATCAACCACTTGGTGAATAAAGAGCTGGCTGGATGGCCACACTCAGGGCTGTGATCAACAGTGCATTGTCCACGAGGAGACCAGTGGTGTCCCTCAGGGGTCAGTGTTGGGGCTGACACTGTTCCACACCTTTGTCAGTGACATGGACAGTGGGATCGAGGGCAGCCTTGGCAAGTTTGCTGTTGACACTGGGCTGGATGGGGCAGTGGACACAGGGGAGGGAAGGGATGGCACCCACAGGGACCTGGGCAGGCCTGAGAGATGGGACCGTGCAAAGCTCAGGGAGCTCAGCAAGGCCAAGTGCAGGGTCCCACACCTGCTCTGGGGCAGTCCCAGACACAGCCACAGGCTGGGCAGAGAAGGGACTGAGAGCAGCCCTGTGGGGAAGGACTTGGGGGTGATGGCTGGTGACAAACTCACCGTGAGTGAGTGCTCCCATTCCAGAAAACCAAGGGAATCCTGGGCTGCATCCCAAGGAGTGTGGCCAGCAGGTCAAGGGAGGGGATTCTACCCCTCTATTCACCTCTTGTGAAACCCCACCAGGACCACTGTGTCCAGCCCTGGTGTCCCAAATTTAAGAGGGACATGGAACTGCTGGAGCATGTCCAGAGGAGGCTGCAAGGCTGATAAGAGGGCCAGAGCTCCTCCCCTAAAAAGACAGGCTGAGAAACCTGAGGAGACAGCCTGGGGAAGAGAAGGTTGTGTGGAGACCTCATGGCAACCTGCCAGTATCTGAAGGGGGGGCTATGGGGAAGCTGGAGAGGGACTCTTCATCAGGGACTGTAGTGACAGGACAAGGAATAATGGGTACACACTGAAAGAGGGGAAATATGGTTTAGTGTGGCAAAACAGTTTGCCTAAGGAGGCTGTGGATGCCCCATCCCTGGCAGTNTGCTGGAGCATGTCCAGAGGAGGCTGCAAGGCTGATAAGAGGGCCAGAGCTCCTCCCCTAAAAAGACAGGCTGAGAAACCTGAGGAGACAGCCTGGGGAAGAGAAGGTTGTGTGGAGACCTCATGGCAACCTGCCAGTATCTGAAGGGGGGGCTATGGGGAAGCTGGAGAGGGACTCTTCATCAGGGACTGTAGTGACAGGACAAGGAATAATGGGTACACACTGAAAGAGGGGAAATATGGTTTAGTGTGGCAAAACAGTTTGCCTAAGGAGGCTGTGGATGCCCCATCCCTGGCAGTGTTTAGGGCAAGGTTGGATAAAGCCTTGAGCAGCCTGGTCTAGTGGGAGGTGTCCCTGCGCATGACAGGGGAGATCAGGGCTTGATGATCATTACAGTGCATTCCAACCCTTAATATTTCTATGATTCTATGATTTTTCAGACTAATGGTGTAAAATGGTATAAAATCTGTATCCAGCATATAGGGGAATTAAGCAATATGCTTAGCCTTTGTATTTTTGATCCAGCTTGTGGCGTGGATGAGTGCCCTTAATGCCATGATGGGAAAAGTAATGTTGTTTACTGTTGTACCCATGTGCTTGTTGTGGCCTGTTCTATTGCTTTTTTTCAAATATAAAAAGTTAATCTTTTATTAAGGTAATTGTGTATATTGTGAAAGTCATTGCAGGTCCCTTTTCCTCTCCTGTTCTTCTACTGCAGGTGAAGGTGAAGAGTTCTCTCCATAAGAGCCCAAGGGAGCTTTGTGGAGCCAGTGTGAATAAAAAATCCATCTATTGAAAGGAAAGAACATAGGATTTAGGAAGAGAGATTCCTCCTGACTAGTTGTTCACATTGACATTGGATGATATAATGGGAGTCTTCATGCAGAACCTTCTATAGGCATGCTTCTGTTTTCTTTGCTGAGGTGGGAGTTGCAGATTTTTAAAAATAATTTTGGCCTATTGTTTGAATGCTATTTCAAACCCAAGGAAATGGGGAGCCAAGTTAATCACAGGAGATCTTCAGTTAGAAGAAGGAAGTTTTTCACAGTGTTAGAATGTGTTCAGTGTTTCAGCTTACTGTATCATGCAGAAAAGGAGAAGAGGTTGAAGGATCAAGAGCCAGGGTCTGCATACAGATTCTGGATAATTTGTGAAACTAAATGGAATACGTGCAAGTAGGAAGAGCAGGACATGAAAGCCTGGGAACCTAATGGTTGTTGGAAAGACTGAAGTTGTAGGCTCTGAAGCATTTGATTCCACTGTCTTAAGGGGACATTTATGTGAACACATAACTGAACATCAGGTGGCCAGTAATCAAGAGGACATGTTTAAGACCAAGAGTAATGATTTGTTTAAGGATGTTTGATGTGGCTGGACTAAAACACAGTAAAAAACACATCTTCCTCAAGATGATTAAAAAATTCTAATGTAATTTGAATTGCATGCAGAAGTGTATTTTCATACTGATTTGAATTTTTAAAAAATTATTACTATTGTAAAGATTATAGTGTTTCATGGATAGAGCTATGCTAGGAGTAGAAGTATTTTGTTGGTGTAGGACTGATTTTGTCAGTGGCTTGCATTGCTCTGCTTTCCAAATGACATACTGGTTGCAGTATTTTTTAGCAGCAGTGCAACAGCATGTAAAAATAGAGGGAACAGAAAGATGGTATCTTTGCATCAAATAGCTGATGTCATTCACCTACTCATTTTTATGTGAGCGGTTGGTGCACATGCTGTTTGTTTGTATCACAATTTGTCTCTTATTTACTAATGCTGGACTGTGAAAACAAAATGTAAGCTGTCAGTGAAAAAGGACTGTTTGTTGTTAGGGCTGGAATAGAAGAGCTATCTCTCACTAGTTACTTTTTTGTTGGGGGTTTTTAAACTTCTAAAAGGTTCCTGCCAGGGAACCTGATCTTACAGGAGACTGCGACTGTTTGTGTGAGCTGTTCATATATACAATCCCATTTATAAGAAGCTGAACTGTGGCTCCCTGGGCAAAAGAAGAATTATCATTTCCACTTTCTACATCTCAGACACCTGCTCTGACCAAATATCTCGAAAATTAGAGAAGTACATTCATTCCCATTAAGATTGAGCAGTACTACAGGGCAACAGCCTCAGCTGTGGCTTTGGGGCCTGCAGGTCATACAGCTTTCTCATTGTGGGGCTTTTCATTGTTGCTTCATATCCCAGTAGATTGGTATTTTGCAGATGCTTTGATCACTCTCTATCCTAATACAGATAAGTACTCTTACAAAACTTATTAAAATACCTACTCAGAAGCAGTGTGCTTGTTTACAGGCTGTGCCTTGTGGAGCTTTTCAGACAGCACAGGCTGAAACCAGCTTGGGGAAAGTGCTGGATATGCTCAGTCAGAGATGGCAGCTGCAGCTTCAGCTGAGCATCCAGCAGCCTGTGAACAGAGCTGCCTGTTCCTCACCAGCCCCTCTCCCTTGGTGTCTGCTGAGCAGAAATAGAAGTCTCTCTGAGTTTGAGCTAATGTATATGAACTCAGCAATTGGTGGTCTCTCATCAGAGAGAAGCAGACAATGATTTAGCCCATGGGTTATGTGTCTCTCCCTGAGTGGGGGGCAGAGCTGCAGAAGCCAGTAGAAGTGTGGCACCAGTGGAGGTGGAAACTTGCTAACAGAGAAGAGCAGGAAGGCTGGACATACAACTGTAGTCATTAAGGCAATTACTGGACAGAAATGAGGCATTTTCTGGGGAAAGACGAATGTCAATATGTTTTGTTCCATTGGTGTAGTTCATACACAAGCAACTGGTAGACATTTATGGGTGCTGTAGTCACACAAACAGTACTGGAGGAATTTGGGCATTAGAAAAATGACAAGAAGGAGTACAAAAAGGACATTTAACAGGCTAGTTTCAATACTTTACATTGTGTAAATTTTCTGGGATGCATGAAGGGACTGAGACAAGTAATTCTAACAATGTACATCAAGGATGGAGGGTACATACTTCGGCCTCAACAGCACTGACCTTTTGTGTGTTCTGCATTATAAATAGTTACTTATCAGCAGCTCTGGCTTTTTGCATTGACTTTTGATCTCTATTGATCTTTCCATTCATTTCTTGTCTTTGTCTTGGCAGAGCACTTCAATTACTACAGGAAAGAACTAATGCCATTCATTAGATTGTTTTCTCATTTGAAAAAGTCAAAACAAATGCTCATATTCTTTTGACTTTTTCTTTGCAGACTCCTGGTGTGTGGGGTGGGTGAGAAATGATGCTTTCAAAACTGTCATTTTACCTCCTTTCTGAGGAATGACATAAGGCCCCAGGGAACTATCTGCAGATAATTTTACAGATTTTAGGTGTATTTTATGTCGTGTTAGTACTTCCTGATATTGTTTAGCTCAAAAGATGTATTCATGGGTTTTAAGTATTGGCTGTTCTTCCCTGGATTACCAGCAAATCACTGTGTAGAGCATGGTCATTTAATTGTTCCAAATTTAAGCAAATGTTGAAATGGTAAAAAAGAGCCACATAGACCATTAGAAATATTTATCATGGGGTCAGGAGGACCCACAAGAGTAGCTTCTCTTCAGCCATTAGTACAGCTGGGCATTGAGAAGTTGTGAAGGAAATTCAAAACAATGTCTCCAAGTTTTGCCAAGATTACTCTGTGGAATCACTTGTTGCCAGATGCTCATGCAGAATGAAAGAGAACAGCAACCACTGTGGTGGGAATTAGTTTTCTGAAATTGCTTAAAGCCAATTATCAGTCCAGTTGTTTTAGGGGATTATTAATACTCTGTGGACTGTTCTACGGTTTGAATGACAGACCAGCAGGTAGAAGTTGTATTTATGAGGGAAGTGTTTCTCACCTTTATCCTGTTAGCTGTGGGAATTCATACAGCAGCTTCTCTTTGGAATTTCAGTGTAGCTGTGAAAAAGGGATTGGAGCACAGATTGTGGGATCAGAGTGAAAGACTTGGTCTGTATTTCCCAAGCAGTAGCTCCTGGAAGCGATACGGAGCTTGTGGCTAGGAATGGAGCCATAACCCTGTCCGTGACTGCATGGGAGGCTCTGCAGTGAGCTCAGAAAGACCTCAGCGAGATGTGAGCCTTCGGAGCCTCTGCTCATGGCACTGCTTTCCAAACCATAGCAGAACCTCATACTTTTTTTTCTTCCTCTTGGAAGAGGGGAATACTTGTGTGTTTTGGTGTTGTTTTGAATGTATTGTGCTCTTAGTTTTCACGCAGTCTTTGAAGTAGTAATAAGCCAGGTGTTGCTTGTGTTTCATGGATAATGTATCCAACCCAAGAGTCCAGGGAGCCTACAAACAGACTATTCCTCTTCTTCCAGCTGTTCTTTTTGGCAGTAGCATGAGCTGTAAGGTTTACATGAATTAAAGATTCATGGCCGAGTATGAAGTTATCTGCTGATCAGATCCCTTTGCGCAATTTGTTAGTAAAGTGAAAATCCAGCTCTATACTCACAAAGTATATTTGATTGCTTCAATGGTAGGTGCTACTGGGAGGAATCTAGCATCCTTTCTGGAGTCTGGTTTGTTGATTATTGTATGACCCAATTGGCAGCAAGCCTGTCCTATGAAGCACAGGACAATAATATGCTGCACAGCTATTTTGCTAAGTAGTTGAAACACAGTGCCAGTGTTATTTGGGACAGATACGTCTTTGGTAACCTATTGCTGCTAAGTTGCACAGCAAAAAAACCCAACTTTTTCCCATCATAAAACTTTCCTCCATTGTTCATCAGCAAGCAGACCTCTGCTTCTGTTGAGATTTAAGGAAAAGTTTCTAGTCAAGGTATCAGTCCGTCCTGCTGCTCACTAGCAAATCTGCTTATTTTGAAGTTTTCCATACTGTACTAGATCTCTAAGCATTTGCTCAAAATTCAGCATAGTTTCATAAAATTCAGAGTGGGCTGTCAAACTTATTTAGAAGTCATTTTCATAAATCCAGAAAAAAACTAAAACACCACTAGTAGGTATCCTCTAAGATAATCTGTTTGTAACTCTTCTCTCTGCCACTTGATGACTTATCTGCAGGAAACAAGCACTTCTTCACCAGTCTCAGAATGGCTAAAATCTTGCTGTTCAGCAAAAACAGGAATCTGGCAGGCTCCAAGTAAAAACCAGTCTCTTTGTGGAGACTTACTGCAGGCCCTCGGACACACTCATTGCTCTGCAAAGTTAATTCAGTCACCTGGTATGGTTAGTCTGATTTTTTTCCCTCTGTTTAAATTTCTCTGTTGTTTGAACTCTGCTTGAAAAGTAGACTGGCACATGTTCTCTTATTTTTCAGATCAGTCATGCCAGCTATGCATAAAAGAGATGGAGCAAAAGCATTCCATATCCGTTAAGTGTTTTATTTTCCAGACTGAAAACTGAATACTTGCAGCTTGTATGTCATTATATGCTTGTCATTCCTAATTACTTTCTGGCATGTTCCTGGGTGTTTTGTAGACAGGAAAATGCACTTGATTATTTTTTTTAAGCTAGGCTAGCAAAAATAAAAAAAAAAAAAAAAAGAAGAAGAAGAAAAAAGAAAGACTTCTATAAGAAAGCCAGAGAGGGACTTTTTACAAGGGCAGGTAGAGATAGGGCAGGTTAGAATGTCTTTAAAATGAAAGAGAATGGGTTTTAATTAGGTATTTGGAAGAAATTCTTTATTGTGAAGGTGATGAGGCACTGAAATAGGTTGCCCAGAGAGGTGGTGGATGCCCCATCTCTGGATATATTCAAGACTGGGTTGGACAGGGCTTTGAGAAACCTGATCTAGTGAAAGGTGTCCCTGCCCATGGCAGTGGGGTTGGAAGTAGGTGACCTTTAAGGTTCCCTGCAGCCCAAACTATTATGTATTCCTGTGAGGTAAAAAACTACTGGGAGAAGGAACTGTGTGGACATCATAACTTCTTCCTTTCTGAAAGAGTAACTTGCTTTGTCTCTTACTATCAGTAAGCATTTTGTCTTGAAAGAGTAAGACTATTGTATTTCATAACTGGAAATTAATCATTAACCATACCGTTATTTTCAAAGCGTGTAAGTATGTGATTTTTCCCTGCAGTTATTCTGAATACTGTGGCATGTTTTACCAAAGGAAAACATTGTGCTTGCATATCAGATTTTATATGCACAAATTCGAAAATGTGTACAGAGAAGCAGATCTGCAGTTCTGACGGGTCAAATAGGCTACCAAGTGAGCTACAATAACTCACCTGAGCCTAGTGGTAAATAGAAACTGTGCCAATGAAGAAAAGAGTTTCCCAGCTGGCATTTCCTTTGCTTCTTTAGATTTTGTTCTTTCTTGACAGTCACTTGACAGCTTGACTGCTCTAGAAATGTGCTGGGGTATCAAAAGCCAGTTTTCTCCTAAAATAGCTGTTGTTCCTCAGACAGAATGTAAATCTTCAGAGTCACTGAAATTGAGAGTCAGGCAGCTTTGTGGGGTGTGTGTCAGTACACAGGCTGCTTATAAGAGATTCAGATGTGAAATTACATTCAAAGGATATGGCTGCAAGTTAAAGCCCGGATTCATTATTTGGGGTGGCTATCATCTCTGCCATGGGGGCTGTAGTGTAGGCTACATGAGCTGCACCCCTGCCTGGGAGCTCAGTTTTCACTGGGCTGATGCAATTTGTCCCACAACTGCCTGGTGCCAGGAGAGATGGGAGCCTGTGGCAGGAGCCTGCCTTGTCACCAAGGAGGGCTAGTCAAGCCCTTTTGGCAGCAGCCCACAGCAAGGTTGGTTTTGGCCAGGTACAAAGCTGCTTTTTGCCAGCCCTGTGTACCAGCCAGCACATGGGAAAGGTGACCTAATGGTAACTTTCCTGTGTGGGTGGTCTCCAAAGTTTGTCAAAGTTGCTGCAGAGTACTGACACGATGCAGTATAAGTGTCTCCACTAGATACCTGAATTGTTATTTGCTTTCTATAAAGACTCAACAGACTATGAGAAGTGCAAGGCCACCTCAGCCACCTCAGTTTAGTGCCTGCCTTTCAGGGGTATCTGCTGAATTTTGCTGATAACGTGCTGCCTGCTGTGATAAACAGGAGCAAAGACTCTTGCCTACAGTGACAATTTTTTACTTATACAGTGCCACAGCCATAGTTTGCAATTCAGTCAGCTATGCTAAACAAATATGAAGATACCTGCCCTGGAGAACTGGCAGCGTTCAGGAATAGCAGGATAATTTATGGTGCTGAACAAAAAAAATATAGTCACCTGTGGCTGTGCTGCATGGTGAATACTTGTGCTTTTGTAGACTGTATTCCTAATCTAATGATATCCCAATATTAGTTGTTTCTTGGTACCTTGCTAAAATAGCTGTAGGAAAATATTTTCCTTAAATCTGAGGTTTTAAAGGAATTTTGAATATAGCCTGATGAAATATGACAGCACAGGAATCCTGGGATCTTTAACTTACAGTGAACATAATTAGTCTCTTCTGTGCAATGACGTGTGTAAACTTTTCTCTATAAGCTTGCCTCTGAATGGATGAAATAAATAGTAATTTTTCTGGAAAAACAAAAGTTTTCAAGAAATCAACCCAGTTCCAACTTTTTGCTTGAATTAGAGTAATAGTTTCATCTCTCAGAAGTGGCTATGACTGTATAACTCATAAATGCTGGACTGGATAAACACATTTAAAATAAAAGCTTTTTCAGCCTGAAGAATTATTTTAATGAGTTAAAAAACAGCTAAACAATAATAATGTCAAATAAATCCAAATAAGTTCAAATAATTTCAAGTGCATTCATACAAATATAGAAAATATTTTGTATTGCATAAAATGATACAAATTTGCTAGAAATAAAAATTTCAGTCTTCCAATAGAATTATACATCAACAGGAATGAAACCAACTGAATTTTTTTCATGGTTTCCAGGCTGCAACACTTTGGGCTCACCTCCCTTTTCCTTGCTCCGTCACAAGTCTTGTATCTTCTCTGTAAACAAACTGTCATTCTCTAAAGCTTCCTCCACAGATCAGCTTTTCTGACCATTTTACCTTCATTGCCCTCTTTGGCACAGCCTTTCACTTGGCAGCAGTATTGGAAAGGAGAAGCCCTCTAAACATGTGCTGCCCCCATTAATGTGCTACAGAATTCCAGGTGCCAGTGAGACAATGGCATTTTCTCATCAACTTTTTCCCCTTTTGATTTCCATTGGTTTGGTTTTTTCCCCTCTTCTCCTTGCAAAACTGCTGCCTAGCCTGTAACTCTTTACAGTGCATTGGTCAGTGGTCCAATATGACACATTTAATCTTGTAATACAGCAATGAGAAAAGTTTATTAAATCATGAAAAATCCCTACATGTGATCAGGTTTTTGTTTGGTCTTTTCTGTGCTTTTTTTTTTTTTTCTTTTTTTTTTTCCTTCGGATGCTGCCCCAAAAAATGTGTGTAAGAGGAAACTTCAGACTGAAAATTGCTTTAGTGAAACACACAACATCCGTCTTTATTTCCAGGTTAGGTGTGGGCGTGACAGGATTTGCTGTGGATCTTGGACAAGTCCCATGCTGTATTAGCGTGACATTGATGCCCTGCCACTGTCCTTTGTCAGAGCCAACACCAAAGTCCTGTTTGGTTTTCGGTATGTAGAGGTCTTGGCTCTCCTTTCTTCATGGACTAAGTTGGTAACTGCAGTAGCCAAGCTAAGCATTTGAGAGTGCAGCTTCCCTCTGGACCCTAACTGCTGCTTACAAAACTTTGCAAACACAGCTCCTAAGCTGGCAGGCTGCTTGTCTTCAGCTACAGGGAGAGCCCTCATAAAGGCTTTCTCTCTCCCTGAGGTCTATTGCAAAACGAGAATGTTCCCTTTCTCTTTGGCATCAACTCAGGTTTGTAAACTTTGATAACAAAAGAAATACTGAGTTCATATTCCAAAATACTTGGAATCTGGTTGTTGATTTTTGGGTACATAGGGCTGTTGCTCCCACAAAGAATAGTTTTGCCTTTAAAATTCCGTCTGATCCCTTTACACATTTTCTTGTTTATTCTGTCAGATGGCTTATTCCTGGAAAACTTAATATGAGCACAATTTCCAAATTGTGCTGAGGGTGATTGTTCTCTCTTGCTGTGAAAGCGCTTAGTGGGATGCTTAGTGGACATTTTCCACGTTACTGATTTTTTAGCACCATGGATGGGAAAAGTCACATTGCCAGAGGCAGTGAATGGATGGGGTGCGTACCTAGAGATGGGGATGGACAGGTAGCACATGGGTGTGATATTTAGCTGGGAGTTCTGACTGTTGGGCAAGTAGGAAGGGGTGGTATCTGGGAGAGGCTGCAGCAGGTAAGACTTGCCAGGGGTCACCTACTGACCTTCATCCACTCGCCTCGGGCACAGATGCCCCCCTTGTTCTCCAGCCTGTCTCCTTCTCTTGGACATCCCAGCTTCTTTTTGCCTTTGAGGCTGACCATAACTGGATGTGTATCAAAAGGTGAGCTCTCATTTAACACCCTGTTTGTTCATTTTAATCCGGATGCTGGATTATTTTATTTTTTAGTTGTTATTTTCATGCATTCAGGAGGTAAGAAGGACAGAAGGCAGTGCTAGGTTACAAGACTGGTTTACAGAGGCTTTGAAGATAGGGCTGTTCTGTATTGAGGATGTTTTTTCCCCGTACAGCATTAATCACTTTGCATTCCATTTCCACTATGACAGCTCAGATATAATTACTGCTCACCTTGGGCCACTTAAATGAGTACTGTATATTCCTGTGAACCTTTTAACCTGCTAAATTAATCACATGGAGAAAGTTAATGCTATTTATGTTTAAATAAAAATTTGCAAACCAGGCAGGAGGGAAGAGTGTTTTTGTGTACAATGTTACCATTTATGCTCAACTACTTGAGGGAGGCTGGTGGCTTTTTGAGAGATTATGGATATGAGCTTCTGCTAAAGCCAATTGACTGTAATAAAGGGTGTTTTTTTTAATGAAAGGGCACTGTCCACTTGAATATTGTGACAGTCAGTAATGTTAAATGCCTTATGAGGGGGTATAGCCTCTCTTCTCATTAGTCCTGTTTATTGATACTGTCACGTTTGGAGGGGGTCAGGTGCTACAATGAGGTGAATGCATGTAACAAGGTTCATTCTGTTTGGTTTACTCCCTCTTTGCCTTCATGTCCATTTAGAACCTTGCTTGAGATTCTGTCTTACACATAGTGCTATAAAATGCCTAAAAGCATTTAATTTTTAAGGAGGTGCAATATGCCTTTCTCTTGCTTTTAATGAAATTTTAGAACCTTCAGTGTTGCCTGCAGGATTTTGTAAATGTAAATCCTAAAGGCTGATGCCCCAGAAGAAATAAGAAAGCTCATTTTTAAGCACAACTTTAAGCTAGCATCTTGAATATTGAATGCCTGTGGTAAGCTTGGCAAGTCAAGGAACTTCTTAATATAATCCCATTCACCATCTTTGGCACATGAATTTCTCAGCTATTTAAAACAAAAAGAGTAGAAACAGAATATTTTTTCTACATCTTCTTTCTCAGCCTGTGAGAAAACTGATGTAAAGGTATATCTGTTGTATATATGAGTTGCTTTCTCAAAGTGGACAGCACTTAGGTGCCGATTCTGCAGTGCAATTTCTAAGCAAGAGCCACTGTAGAAATCACTGGTGCAGGATAAGAACACATGCATGTCTGTGAAAAGGGCTTATTTCATGTCTGGGCAGTGTTGAGGGAAACCAACAAGGTGCATTTTATCATGGAAATGTTGGACAAACTATTTCAAGTGCAAGGAGGGGACAGGAGTAAAAGTAGTGTGTAGCACTGAGTCATACTTGTTTAAAAACATAAAAAATTACTTTCCATGTTAAAATAACTAGCAGTTGTGTTTTCTTGCTGGAATTCATGTAGTTAAATTGTTATCTCAGGAGAGCGTGCTCCCAGTTAATGGGATGTTACCCAAACTTTACCAAAGTACAAGAATTTCAGTGTTTCACCATTAAGCTGCTTTTAAAAGTGAAGACACATCCTGCCCTCTCTTCTTCATACCTTTTCTTTAAGCCACAGTTAAACCATCTCAATGACACTCAATGCCACTTATCATTGGGAGATAGATGAACACTGAACTGGGAAACAGTTTTGCCCTTTGCAATTTATTTGTTGCTTCAGAGTGGTGACAAGTGGCCTTTAATTAAGAAGAGGGACAATTATGTTCATTTGATTGCAATGGAGGATTTTTAAAATCTTTCTAATTGTACTACTTAAGACGTTTTCTTCTCAAAAGAAACTGATATATTCATTTGTATATTTGTTTCATTGTGTGAGTGCAAATACTGATACCATTCCAGAGCCTTCTCCTCTTGCAGGGAGTGTTGCTGTTTCTCTCCTTGTCACCTATAGCTCATAGTGTTGCACCCAAATCTAAATTCTTCAAATCCTGATTACCCAGAACAGAGGTTTGTTTTGTTGCTGTGCTGACTGTCAGCATCATTAGCTAATACATTCCCTTTGTGTCTTCAAGTCAAATGCAGCTACAGTGATATTTCTCTGTTTGTGTAACTTGCATGCTTTGTAATCATCAAAATATTAAAAGAGCAGCCTTTTCAAAAGTACATATGACTTAATAAATGTGTGTCTGATGTTTGTATATACTGGAAGGGGCATTTAGAGAAGGGAGGAGAAGGATTTATTGAGAAATAACAAAATGACTCATCAGAAATATTTGTCCTCTTTTCTTTCCCGTGTGTGGCTATTTTCCTTATAAACTGGAGTGATCAATGTCTGCCTGAATGGAATTGAGGAGATAGCTCTCAGAAGGTGAAATATTTTGTAATTTCTAACTTTCCCTAACTTTGTTTATACCTGCTAAAGGCTGAAAGAGTTTAGTATCTCTGAAGAATGTTTGTCTGGTTTACTTAAAATATCTTTTTCTAAGGGGAAAAAAAAATAAAGGAAAAAACATGTACAATGTTTTCCCTTGTTCCTGAAACTCCAAACATGAATGTGTTTATCCCATACTAGACGATAAAGATGGATGGATCCCTCTGACAATTAAAGTTGCTCTCCATTAAGAAGTGTGTGTACTGCACTTAATGAAGCAGCACTTAGCTTTGCTAACATCACTCTGGAGCAGTACAGAAGTTCTTTTAGCACAAGGGTGGATTCCCAGAACTCTTGCTTCGTAAATAATGTCTGTGCCCAGTGAGCCCTAATTGATAATGACTGTTAATGTAATACCTGCTGGCTAGGCCTGGTCTTTACAGAAAGAGCTCTTTGAAACTTATTTATTGATTGCTGCAATCAGTTTAGTTTAAAAAAAAAAACAAAGAAAGAAAAAAAACCCACCAAAAATCTCCAGACATTAATTTGGTCTCAGTTTTCTGATAATTGTTTTTCTTATTTGATAGAGTTAGTGATATTAAAGTCTCAAAACCCTGGTCTGCCTTTTTACTTGTAAAGCATTTCGTGGTTTTGATTATGATCTCAGGAGTGGATATTGAATAAATGTATTTTTCTGTCCAGTTCATGAAAGGCCACTCCAAAATAAAGACATAGAACTTGCCCCTCTCTGTGTCATGAGGTTTTTATAAACTAGTTATTATTTATTTACCTGTGCAGAAAGGGGGGTTTAGTTACAAGATTGAGATGGCATTCTCCTCCCTGTCCTCAGGGTTTCTGTTGCTTTATATTTGCACGCAGTGTACAGATACCAAGTTTTGAACTCTTGTCTCATGGTACAGACTATGGCCAGCTCTGCTGCTATCTACAAAAGGATGGGAGTTCTGCTCTCATCTGGTGAAGTTGTGCTTTCATCCTTCTTCTTTTAGTGTTTCCTTACAGGTTTTGATTTGATTGCCATTATCGGAGAATGGATAATGCTTGACATAGATCATCATCCAATGGTGATATTCACTTCATGTTTTCGTCTTCTCTATCTCCCTTTGTGTACATTGCAGTAGTTAAATTCTTAGTGCTGAATTACTTAATGGTTGCAAAGTGATCAGTTTATGACAGGACAGCTGTATTTGTTTTTCCTTTATGTATTTTTACATCGGAAGTGATTTAGTTATAATTTTTATGACTAGCACTAACTGAAGTAGAAATGCCTAATGGGAGGTAAGATTTGCTTCAAATGACCTGAAAAATAGTAGTCCGTAATATAATGCATGAAAAAGAATTAATTGCTGAGTTTTAGTAAAGGTTTAATGAATAAATAATTATTGTTCTCTCTTTATTGCTGGGTAGTTTTTGCTCTCAGCTTTTCACTGCATTTTAGACTAATTTTTAGTATGTATGTCACAGTTTTATCCAGCACTACACCATCAAGGCAGCCCTGACAGCTGGGAAGATGGCACTCTCATCAGGTACTAGAGGAGGCATCAAGAACCACTCAGCTTCTATGGAAGCAGCACACACACAGTATATATGAATTCTGCATAATATTCCAGGGGATTTTGATAGATATGCTGGGGAAAAAATGGATTGATTTCAGATATTTTCCCACTGCAAACTCCTGCTGAATACAGCTCACACTTAATGCAGCCATCTTGTTTTAAGAAGCACCTAATATGTTCAATATATATCATGGGTTTTATTTTGGTCTTATTTTTGTATTTAGGTGCCACTCGTGCATATTCTAGTAGTAGTGGTAATTGATACATACACATAAAAGCAGTTAGACCTGAAAGCTCACTTTCTGAAAACTTGGACCATTAGAGCCAAGTCTTAATGTTTTTAGTTTGGCTGCTATGTTATTTTTGAAAACAAGATGCAACCCTATGACACTTCTGAGGAAGCTGCTTTGTATTTATAAGCTTTTGAATCCCATTAACTCCAGGCATTTCTAGACACAACTGCCCAGTGACACAGTGGTGGACATCAGAAGCTGAGGTGATGCAAGCACTAGGTATTTTGATTTGAATGCTGCACTGACTGCCAAAACCACAGGACAGCACCAAAGCATGCACACACAATTCAAAGTGTCTTGATGTTAAATCCGAGGTTCTGGGAAAACAGACTTTGCTAAGACTAAGTTGTAACATTTAGAGATTAATTATGTTATTGAGAGAGATTTCCTAGTGCTTTGATACTACCAGAAACCAATTATACAATATAATAAGCACAAGAAAAAGAAAAACTTTGTGTGATGTCTCTGTTGGAAAGCCATTAAAAACAGTTTTATGTGATTATGAAATTGAAACTGAAATGCTGTTCTCTCCTTTGAAATTAGATCTTCACCAAGTCAAGGCTTTCCTCCTGGTCGAAGTCTTTGGTCAATTTAGCCTTAGACTACTAGAATATGCATAAGTAGCACCTAAATACAAAAATAAAACCAAAACAAAACCCATGATATATATTGAACATACTAGGTGCTTCTTAAAACAAGATGGCTGCACTAAGTGTGAGCTGTATTCAGCAGGAGTTTGCAGTGGGAAAATATCTGAAATCAATCAATTTTTTCCCCAGCATATCTATCAAAATCCCCTGGAATATTATATAATATATAATATTATATATTATGGAATATATATTATCCCCAGAATTCTTATATACCGTGTGTAGGCTGCTTCTATGGCAGCTGAGTGGCTCTTGATGCCTCCTCTGGTACCTGATGAAAGTGCCACCTTCCCAGCTGTCAGGGCTGCCACCACCTCACCCCCTGTGCAGTCCAGAGAGAGGACAGAGCACTCTGCCTCAGTGCAGCTGCTGAATTCTGCTTATAAATAATTTGGAGGGTGGAGCAATAATAAAGAAGTCATGAAGTTCTTGTTGGAGCTATTTGGTTTGCCACAAGCCTGGTCTCTATAGACAATGATAGACCTCTGCCTTTCAGTAAGAAAGTTTGTGCTGCACAGAAGGTAAATATAGGTTGTGGAAGTTTTTGAGTGTATTCACGTTGTTGACCCCATAGTTAATGAGCAATTCATCTTGACTCTGTTGAATATGAAATTAATATGCATCTTCCTGTGTTTCCTTTCTAAAGCTGGCAGCTGGTAAGTAATTGGCTTTCAAAGCAGGGGTCTAAATGGAAAGCAATATAAATAAAAGAAACTGACTTGTATGAATATAGCATTGAAATGCCAGGGTCTTTTTGAGGGTAAAAGAATTCACCTGAAAATAATGGTGGCTGATATTAAACAAAAGGATAGTAATTTGTATCTCTGTGGCATGTGTTTCATATGCTTTTGAAGTACCTGAAATACATGTTCTCCACAAAGAACAAACACTTGAGATTCTTCAAGATTTGTAGCTATAAAGAATAAGCCCAAGAATTACAAGTGTCACTCTGGAAAACACTGATAATTCTGTGGGCATGAAACCTTTGTCTTCAGAAGCCTAAGAATGTCTATTATTTGTCAGGCTCTTGAGCTATGTGTAAGCTGTATAATGCATACCATTGTGAGATATTTTCCTTTTCAATATTACAGACCTGTATTTTTTTGCTAAACACTGTTTAAGGAGATTATATATCCCTGATGTTCTCAGTTAAGACTAAAATAAGTATATGACAGATAGAGAACATCAGGAAAAGACCTTGAAGCAAAAGTGTAAGGGCTCTGTTCATCTTCTCTTAAGAAAAAGCAAAGATTTCTCATCACCATTACAACTTTTTCTAAAAGGTGAAAGTATTCTTTTCCCATATTGCCTTGGTTTATTTAAACTTGACATTCATGTAAACTTCTTAAGCATTTATACATTTGAACTAGAGAAAATAAGGGAAATTCACTTGAGTTCTTCATTCTTCATTTGAAGACTGCTGTAGCAAACTCAGCTGTGTTTCTATGATGTTTTATATCCCCATAATAGGTTCTGGTCACAACATGTTTGCTCTCTGGCATAAACCTAACTGTTTCAGTTTTCTTCTGCAGTTAAAGCCAAATCAGTATCTCTTGATGCTTCCAACTATAATAATGCTCTTTAAATGAGCTCATTTGGTGGTTTGAAGTACCTATTTGATTCTTATAGTACAGCAGACCCTTATGGCCACACAGCTGCCAGCATCAGGGAGGTTTTTGAAGAGGCTGATACTGCTTACCTGGGTGTTGGTATATTCTCATAGCAGTACAGTAACTTTTCTTGAGTCTTCATATTTATTTAATTGAAGGCAAATTTTCAAGTTGTTGCTGCATTTAAGAGTAGATAATAGCAATATTGGTTACAAAATCTTTGTTTCACTACAAGGCATTTCTGCAACTACAGTTGTGGAAGGTTTGGTGTTCTGGTCTGTTCCCTTAACACTTTAGGCAGATGTAATTTGGGCTTAACAGGAGCAAGCCACAAGACTGCTGGATGAATCCCAAACACATAGTAAACAAGTGGGAAATATACCTCTGAGAGATTGCTGTCTCTCCAGGGTCAGAGCCATAGTAAAACAAACCTGACTGTGAAGAGAGGATTTGAGCAGCAGCAGAGGAGCTACACACAATATTCACATCATTTTTCACCCACAGCTGGGCAGGACAGTGTGTAAACACAGACTGGTGTCCACCACTGTTGCCATGCCACGCCATGCCCTTGCTTGGATAGGAAAGGATCGGATCAGTATGAACCATCAACTTCCTTCACTGCAATTCTTAGATCTGTGCTTTATTAAACATCCAAATTCCTTAGTAAAAGTGCCAAGTGGCCCCAGTTTTTTTCTCTACAGTTGTTTTACAGAGCAAGTACTGCTAGGCTGCTTACCTGGTGTGATCCACCATTTTTTCCTCAAGGTGATGCATCCCTCTTGCTCAGTGTAATACCACAGTGCCAGGACTGCACCAATGTCTATTGTAATACTCTTGAGTGTTTCGCAGCTGGAATTAGCTTATTAATGTTGATGAGAAATGTCATCCAAAAAAAGTGTAAGAAAAGAATGACCTTTTACACTTCTGGCTGGTTCATCATGCATGCTTACAAAAGGATCTTGCCATAATTCACAATCCTAACATGGCAGAGAAGCAGGTATCTGGCTGGTGTTAGTTTTGGCAGTTGGTTTCTTTGTAGCTTAGAGTCTTAATTAAACCTTTGAGAGCCTGAGGGATTACTTAAACATACATGCAATTATCTTAGTGTTCAGGAATTTTAAATGTTTATTTTTATAGACCTTCCTTCATTCCTTTTCTAGAACTGGAATGGAAAAGAACAGATTACCATAAAAGTTTCTAAAATTATATTTATGTATAAAACACATTATGATAAAGGATTTCTCACTGGGGCTCAGATTAGGAATTATATTCACAGTATTTTTCCTGTTGCTATTCCCTGCTGAATTTCTTCATCTGATAATATTACTGTTTAGGAAGTGATAACATATGCATGTAACAAGTTAATTGTAAAAGCTCGAAAGGGGTAATTTGATTGTGCTACTGAAACAATAGTAGTCAAGCATTCTGGTCTGCGGTTGCCAGTTTTAAATTACCACGATTGTTGTAAATCATGCAAAGGAATTGTGGGAAACAGAAGTTTCAGCTTTTCATTGCAAAAGCCCCATTTTCTGTCCAGGATCACTCAGCCATCTGTCTAATAGACTGTGGTGCAGTCACAGACCATTCCTTCAGCAACCCAGGGCAGTAAGAGTGGCTTGAAGGAGCATTCCTGAGTATTGCAGTATCTCTGAAATCTTAACTACACAGGTTTGTGGCTAAGAACTGAGTCCACTTCTCAGTGTAAATGATGCATAAGCAGGCACTGTCGATCTTCCGTGTTAGGAGCTACCCATATGTTTCACATATGCATAATTTGATAGCTAGCACTGAAAACGAAAAGAGCATTTTATATGCCCTCCTCTTTGCTGTATAAGAGATGCTTCTCCTTTGTATTTTAAAAACTAGAATCCAACTCCACCATACCTGAACTAATATTCACTGCCCTTGTGTGAGTTCACTTACACATCAGAGGACCTGGAACCAACCTGTAGAAACATTCTGGAGAATCAGAAGGGAAAATATCACACTCTAAAGATTTCAGGTAGTGTGGAGGGGGAAGTAAGTATCAATTTTAAAATAAGTCTTAATATCTCCTATTTTCAAACTTTTAATTTTAAATATTCATGTTACCCATGCTGTTGGTATTGGACTGAGATGCAGACTATTCCCAGGAAGCCCTACTACTGTTGTAGATACTCTCTATTTGCCCTATGATGGAGAGGGGAAAGTAGTTCACACTGCTTATGGGGGCTTGTTTCTTTCTGGGGTGTTTAACAAAATGGCACTTGAAGATAATTAGATTTTGTTTAATGAATTCTGAGCTAGGACAATGGAAGAATTTAGCTGGTAAGTGACTGAACCACTGGTTCAATGTGTATCTAGCCCTACCAGTTTGTTTTTGCTGCCTAAAAATGAGGGAAGTTGTATGAGTAATGCCAAAATTGCTATTCTGCTGTTGAAGTTGAGTGGTATTTGGGTTAGGGTCTCTTGCCACTATAAGGCATTCCTAATGCTTAACTCTGCCCTGATCCTTCCTGTGACATTTGTACCACCTGAGCACATCATATGGCCACAATGTGTGTGTGTGGGAGTTGGGATTTCCAGGATGATAGTGCCTACATCTGTCACAAATATGTGAAATGTTCTGGGATTCCTAATCTATTGTTTCTGCGTAACATGTTTTACAAACTCTACTTTGTTTTGTACCTGCTTTTCTTCTCTTAAAAAAAAAAAAAAAAGAAAAAAAAAATGCATATTAAGAGGTTTCTCTGCAGAAATTTACATCTGCCTAAGGACACATGGCATGGAAACATATTCATCTCAGAGGAGAAAATATAGCAGTCATTCTAATAATAAGCACAAATTATTATGAAAGGTAGGCAATTGCCATTTTATTTTAATAAATGCAAATTTATGAAGTAATATAGATAGAAACCATCTATATCTCAACTCAATTAACAGTCGAGTAATTGATAGATTTTGATTAATCAGAAGCTAGTGTGATTATGTTCTTAGTGTGGAGAAGGCTACCATCATTTAAGTGTTAGCTGTTTGTGCTTATCAAAGTTTAAGCAGTGGTAGTGCAATGCCTTCTGATTGCCTTAATCTACTACTATTTTGGCATTAAATAAAAGAAACAAAGTAATTTTCAGTGAAGGACTTGTTATATCAGATAGACACTTCAAATTTCCCTTTCTGTTCTTTTGTGTTGACATGCCAATAAAAAAACTGTTCTTCAGCTGCATGCAGTCTTTCGCTAAAAATGAGATCAGTGGCTTATGAACTCTTAACTTGATTTTCTTCTTTGTGCAGCTTTAAGCTTTTCAAGTAATGCATTTCTGGCAAGAATTTCCTTTTTTTTTTTTTTTAATTACTTGAGGGAGTGATTAATTTAAATTTGCTTTGGTCTTTAAATATTATCTTTCATTTCAGCTGTCCTTTAACCTTTTAAAATAAGATTTAGGTAAAATTTTTAATAATTTCTTCAAACAAATAATTGCCTTTTTATATAATACTGCAGTGGGTACTACAGGGGGAACAAAAGAAAATTTTTGCAGACTTTCATTGTATTTCACTTCTGTAAAATTCAGTTTAGGTTTACAGTTATTTTCAACTTGTTCCCAGTTGTAGTTTTCAGTGTGACAAGAGAAATTGATTTGGAGTAAGAAGTAGGAGGAGTGCTCAGTGAGAGGGTTTTACATATATGCAAAGCTGATGTTTCTGGGAGAAACTTCCAAAGATAAGAGGGAAGGAGGGAGCACTGTGAGTGTGAAAGTGAGGAGCTCAAATGGAAGCCATCACAAAAACCCACAGATTTGTGGAGTTCAATCAGGACAGTGAGCAAGAGAGACTGAGAGCAGCATTAAGATTCTGATCTGTTTTCCAAAAACAGATCTTCAGGAACTTTCTTGAGGTGCAAAAGCTCCATATTTTAAAGATGGGCACACAAACTGGATGATTAGACCTTTAGCGAGTGGATGCATCTGGTTTGATGAGTTTGAGGTGAAAATTGTGAAAAGACTCATGACAGTTCTGGGCTGGTAGAACAGAGAATTTTGTAAGATGAGAAATACTGAACACATTTATAATGGAGAAGTAGAGCCCGAGAATGAAAGGTCAGAAGACAATATGAGGGAGAGGAAGAGAGGAGTACTAGGACAGAGAGCAAGAGGAGGGAGATGAAGGACTTAGAGTAGACCAAAAAAAAAATTCATCTACTTAATACTCGAGAGAAATCTTCAGACTCTTTCAACACTAATCCACTCCTTTCCTCCTCCTTCCTCCCAAAGGAAAGATACCAGAGGGGAAAAGCTGTAGATGAGCTGTGCTGGCTGTTGATCTCGTGGCAGCCCTGGGCCCATGGCCAATCTGGAGTAGCCGTGTGGCAGCTCCCTGGTGCATTTTACCTGCACTGTTCAGAGGTCTCTCAGTCAGCAGGAGATTGATGTGACCTGTAGTTACCTTCTCTTTTCTGGGCTCTGCCTTAGAATGGCTTGAATGTTGACTCATAAAGAGAACACAAAGTTTGTTCAGTGCTCTCCACAATGCCCCTGAAGCACTTTTTGGATACCTAGAAAAGAAGCTGGGCCTCTGTAGCAGAGCGACACCACCCATGCTGCCTGAATGATGCTATCCTTGAGTCATCGCTGCTCTGTGGGCCAGCCTGGAGATGAGCTGTTGATCAGTACAGACTGTGCTGTACAGAACTGTGAGTTTTGGATCTTTCTTGGTTATTTTGAAAATTTTGCCTCAGACTGTTTTCTGGCTCATGGTGAATGAGAAATCCAAATTTTGGTACATGGCATCCAGCCACCTCACCAGCATATCTACCCTACCAGGCTTTTCTTGTCCTCTGTCTCACCCTGCCTGTGCAGTCATCCTTGTCCCTTTGAACTAAGTGTAAATAGTGAATATTTTATTACACTAGTAATTTCTCTACATGTGTTTCATTCCACCCTCTTCTCAGTCTTTGTTATACTCTTAATTCTTCTTACTTAATTTTCTAATGCACAAGGAGTGTCATTTGAGCTCTTTCTTGTACTCTTAGGGTTGAATTCATCTGTGCTCATTCAGGTATGTCCTTATTCACACTTCCCTATTGACAAGTCTAGTTCTCAGAGATGTGATAGGACCCACCATGTCCTAAAAAGCTGAAAGATTCTTAAGAGTCATTCATCAGGAGTATGTACTCTCTTTGAAGGATGGGACTGAGGGGCATGATATGTCTTCTACCTGCCAGTCTTGATATTTGCTGTAGTCATTGTGGCAGCTGGGACATTCTGAAAGAGTGGTCTCTGGTATGCTTATGAGAAAAAGAGGACGTATTGTTAGCTTGAAACTGGCTTTCCTATGTAAATTATTTAAGTAAATCAATTAATTGTTGGGGTGATTTCTCCTGATGGAGCTCACTTCAGCTGTGGTTACAGGAATGGATTGCTACTGGTAGGAAATGCTCTCGCAGGATAAATCTCTTCCCATTTCAGTATTCTGTGCAGTAGCTTTCAAAGGTAAATGAGTATAGCTGGTTCTGTCTGCTGGGCTCTCTAGCAGGCTGATACTCAGAAACAACAGATTCATTCAGGCACAGTAACTGCATCTTGCTTTGGTATTTGAGTGTGATTTTATGTGATAATTTTTATTAAAAATTCATGAGTTTGGAGAAGAGTACTCAGTGTCGTGAGAAGCACTTCCAGTTTCTCACGCCGCTATTGAAACTCAAATTGCTGGAAACAATTGCTTTCTTTTTTAGGTCTTTGAAAAATCAGCTACCAAAGTAAGATGTGTTTCATAAAAAACTTAAATCATTGATTGATCTAAGTTCCAAGTGATAAAATTACTGAAATGTTCTGATGTCAGCATGTGATCTGAGGACTTAGTGCTACTTTGGAAGGAAATTAAGCGCTCTAAAAATGACACAAAACCATATCTACACTTTTTTTTTTTCAGATCTGTGACCAAATTCTGAAATGCTACTTTTATTTTTATAACTATTATTGTGAGTTTTCAGTCTGACAATGAGCAGTTCTGTAATTCATGCTGCCCTGGTAGTCTTAACTGCTGTCCACTGTTCTGATTCATTATTTTTGGCAAGGCAAGGTATCATGCACCAGATTTATGAGGAACANTTTCAGCAAAACTTTTTTGTTTATCTGTATAGGACACTTTTTTAATTCTGAGTTTGGTAAATTATTTTTCTTAAATCATGTTCAGGTTTTATTTCTGGAAAGTTGGCTTCATTTTTCTTTGTGCCCAGTACAGAACTGTTTACAGAAATAGCTGCTTATAATTAATCTTTTCAAAGACTCTCATTGTAACAAATGAAATGCTTGATCCCTTGTCTAGGTTCTTAAACACTGACAAGGTAAATTAGAGCTTCATTAAATTAATGATTCAGTAATGGAAAATGAGGATTCAAATTTATAATAATGGGTGAAGGGGTGAATTGAGCTCTGCATTAAACTTACCATTACGTGAAAGAACAAAGAAACATAATTTGCATCTGTATAGATGCACATGCTTTGTGGGAATCAGTAGTTGTTATGCCCAGGAGCATTCTTTGTGACATCTACTCAGTTACTGTCAGCATCGGTTAGTCCACTGTGATGAAACTTCTGAAATAACCTGAGATTAGGGAGAACTGAAAAATACACACCTCTTTGCTTTAGGTTCTTTTTTCTGTTGTAAATATTTGGGAGTCCTTGGTAACTTGAAGTCACTTCTGTACTGAGGCAATTAAATTTACAAACACATTAGTAAACATACCTTAGAAATGCAAGAAAACGGCAAACCCCCTCATTTTTAATGGCATCATTTACCATCAAGGTATAATTGTTTCATAAGGAAGATATTAGAGATTATCTGATTAGGCATATAGGAATCTCTTCAGTCAACCTCTATGATGTCTGCACTCTGAAATGGGAAGAGGAATCCCTCTCCATTTCTTTTAATTGAAAGTGTTAAGTGAGTTTACTTGCTTGTCTTTTGCCATTATTCATTATTTCTGTTGTGGACTGTGCAAACAAACATGACAGAACTGCCAATAAACACCTATATGAAGTAAGTATAGGTATGTAAATACATAAGTAAATTTATATTCCTAATTCAGTCTAATACTGGCTACAGGCTGGAAGCTGAGTCCTGCCATCAGTGGTGTTCCTGCCAGCCCCTGAAAATAGGCCTCTTTGAATTCCTGAGTCTGATTTAAGATTGTTGATTTAATATTTTTAGAAGGAAAAACAAGCCTAAATCAATGGAGAAGTACTTGGCTGAAGGTGTGAATTGCACAAGATGTGTGTTCTCACTTGACACCTCAGGTAAAACAGACTCTGGTGGAATTCTCCATCTCATTCCTATGTATTCTGACCACCTCCCCAAAAAAATCCTGCCACAGATACTTTGTGTTCCTTAGTTAGCTACAGGTAAAGAAACCTTCATTTTTGATACTGATGGCATTTTAGCTGAACTCAATTTTTCATCATCTGGATAACATGTTGCCTTGCTCTTTACCTGAGATATATCAAAAAGACTTCAAGTTAAAGAGGCAGTGTGCATGCAAATGTACATGAAAGTCAGAAGCAGAATTTAAGAGAAAATAAACTATGGCTGTAACAAGAACTTGCAACAGGAAATGGAAACTCGTGTTGTATGCATAAATCCTTTAATTTAAATGTATACAGATATGCAAGCCCAGGCAGTCTTCGGAAAGATGAATGGAAGGGTATGAATTAAATGCTCAGATTTCCCAAGTGCCTTATTGTGATTGACTTCTAAGGAGGAATTCTGGAGCTGTGTTCCTTCTTCTATTGATATAATAAAATAATAGAATAATAGAATATATAAAATAGAATGGAAGAAAAATACAAAATCTAGTCTAAAGTGTCCTTTCTGTATAGGCTTCAGAATTTGTGACATGGAATATCTCTTCTGGGTCTCTCTTTCCATGGGTGATACAGACCAGTAATGCTATGTATAATCTTCATAGAGTTAAGGAACTGGATTGGAGATCTCCCTAGAAGAAACATGGGGCTCTGAAATAAAATGTTAAGTGTCTTGCTTGAGACCTTTAACAGATTTTTTTTCCCCTGATCTATTAGCTTCTTTGTTGTAAGGTCATTCTTCAGATTTAGATTATAGAAACTAGAAATTTTGAAAGTATGAAGAGAAGAATAAAACCAACAAAAAATGTTTCTTCTTCAGCAATTTTTAGTGTTTGGAAAACAACTATTAAAAGCCATAGCATATATGGCTCCTGTGGCTTTGCTAAACAGACAGCTCTGTAGCATTAAGAGTATTTGTTTTCCAAAATTGTGGAGGATTACCACAATGGAAATATATATAGAATATCAAAATACATAAAGTACATATGTAGCTTGCAACAGAGGGCAATAGAAAAGCCACAACTAAGATGTAAGTCTTAGTGACTCTTTTTGCCTGTTACATGATACCTCAGTGGTGATCGTTTATGAACAAAATTAGGACCAGTATCTTATAATAACAAAATATTTATTTTGAACATGGTTAGTACATTCACTCATATTCCAGCAGTATTTGAGGCCACAAGTATCTCAGCATATTGCAGGAACAGCTGGTGAGGCCTGGATGCCTAACTCAGCCCCTGGCTGGGCATGTAGAGTGGATGGAAGGGCTGCATTTTAGCCCTACTTCAGCCCTACATCCCTGTGCACTTCCCAGCCACGCTTTTCACTCCTGGCTGACTGCAACACCTTTCTTTTCAGCAAACTTCTGTAAACTTTCTTTAATGCTTAATCTCTTCAAAGGGGCTCCTTCTTGATAGCACCAGTCATGCAGACCTCAGCAGTGTAGGTTTTAGGCGTTGCTCTGCATTGCCAAGTGACGTCCAGATTCCTGACTCTGCAGAAGCTCTGAAGAAGTGCAGTCCAGGACTGAAAAGCTAAGAACATACTTCAGAAGTGCACTTCAGAAGATCGGCCCATTATGCTACCTAATTTTGAGTGAAACTGCAAATACTCAATGACTGATGAAGAGTTACATGTCTCGTGTCAGTGAAATCTGAGCCCTGCTAAGCTGAAATGGCAAATGTTAGCTTTTTTGAGGAAAAAAGTGACAGTGAAGCAGAAAATGGAGTAGATGTTTTGGGATATGACAACAAAGTGGGCTTTTTGTATTTGCTGTTGAGTGAAGAGAAGGTTGAAGAAAGTGACTGCTCACAGGTAATGCTTTGTTTGAATGTGACCAATTTGTAGAACTTGTAAAGCCAGTTATATAAAAATCAGGAATGCTTAGTGTAGCAGCTGCAGGATTTAAGGCCAAACTAAACTCAAATATAGCAGTGATGGAGATAAGGTAAATTTGCTGCTATGCCCTAAATCTCCCTCCTTTGTTCTCAAGAACAATGTGCTAAGGTTGCACCATTTTAAAAAGTAGAGAGCAAATGGGAGCTATTTCGTCTTTGCCTGAGTTACACATTAAGGCACAGTAAGCCTAAAATAACATTGTATCTCTGAATTATAAACCCTGTACTTCAAAGCATAAAATGTTTACCCACTGTGCTGGTTAGTCATGAGCTTTTTTGATCCAATAAATACTGTTTGTATGTTTCTGTATTAACAGTTTGCCAAGTCATTCTATACACTATGTCTTTGAGCAGTGACAATTTTGGCAACATACATTTATCAGGTGATTTTCTGAATATGCTGTATTTGCTTTTCAAAAATTCTGTATTTTCTTTCTTCCTTTTTTACAGTCTTATTTCCGTGAGTCACAGTTTTTATTCTTGCTTTAGTTAGTATTAATACATTTGTTTTTCCATGTAAACTGACATTTTAGGTGCCTATTGAGAAATGTTTAATCAAAGAGGAGATTAGTTGAATTGCATTAATTGCATTAAGTGATCTGGCTGTGAAGAATGGGATTGGACCAGATAATGTCTGACAGTGTTGCACTGCCTGATTTTCCCCATTTCTGTTACACAGGTCACCAGTTACTTGTAGCCAGTAATTTGTTTACTTGAAAAGCAAGTTGAAGTGATGGAGATTTTTTGAAATTAATATTATTCACGTTGTAGTAAATTCCAGTTTTCATTTGGTTTCAGCCTTGTAAAAGACTTTTTGTTCCTTCTATTTTTGATTCCTCAGTATCTCTTACGTTTCATTAAAGAGCAATCTAGTGCTTATTGTTTCTTATGATATGATTATGATCAGGTACAGTAATCCATTATTTATTTTTCTCAATTAACTGGCTATTACCTTGATTATAAAAAGGTGCTCCAGACTTCAAGCAACATTTTTAGGTCCATGCTCTTTTGAAGTTAGTTAGTCTCTTAAGTGTGGACATAAGAACTCTCTACAATAATCCAGTAATAGATCTTTTTTCTAATATTTTCCTTGGCATTTTCCAAGGTTTCCATTTGGTTAATTTATCAAAAGACTTTTCCTTTTAAGTTAGTGATATGTCAGCAACAGTTGCAGGTAATGGAGTTCTGGATTTCCAGCTGTGCAGATCTCAAAATACTTTCTATAAACATTGACTAAACTATTCTTCATAACGTTCCTCCAGCACAAGAAGATAATTAGCTGTAGCTGGGAATATGACATATTTCACTTAAGGAAGGCAGTCTGAATTTCTGGATACCACAAGACCTATCTTGTTTGTCAAGGGGAGTTGCTTGGATTGCTGTCTGCATCCTTTACAATACTGGTGGTTTCTTTTAAAAGGCCAAAGAGGTGTATTAATTCCTATATTTGGCCTTGCACTGCAGTGTAGAGCTCCTGAGCTATCCTGTCCACATATACACTTGTAACCATAATGCAGTGGAAAACATAAATTCATCTCTTATGACTTACCCTGACTGCCAAAAAAGAATCAGTTGTTACTCAGCTTAGTGCTGCTAAGAAAATGTTCCGGTTATTGTTATGTCAAAGAGGCAAAGACTGCCAAGTCTGTAAGGACAGAAATGTGGTTCAGTGAAGTATTTAAAGCATGAAGGGCAAGATTTATTGTTAGACAACTAAATATATGAATAGGTTGAGAGAGGGGGAAAAAAAGACTGATTTGGAACTGGAATGTGTTCCCTTGTTCAGAGTGGATTGGTGAGACAAGTGTAAAGGTTAAACAGATTCAAAGTTTTTGCTATCTGAATAGAAGAAAAAGGGAATGGTGATGGAAGGTTGTGATGTGTTTTCTTAGTGTTTCCTTGAAGGAATTTAGGAAATTCCTGTGCAGAGGAGAAAAAATCTCTCATCAACTAAGGGGTGAGTTCACAGTTGCAGAACATTATTTCAGCTGAGAATGTGAAACCCCATTACAAGTTTGAAGGTTAGAAGTTTGAACCTAAGAAAGAACACAGAATCATAGTGTATCCCAAGTTTTAAGGGACCTGTAAGGGATCATCAAGTCCAACTCTGCCCCTCTCAGGACCATATAGAACTAAACCATATAGCTAAGAGTATTGTCCAGACAATCCTTGGACCCCTGACATATTTGGTGCCATGACCAGGGGAGCCTGTTGGAGTGACCAACTACCCTCTCAGCAAAGAGCCTTTTCCTAATGCTGAACCTGAACTTCCCCAGTGCAGCTTCATTCCACTTCCTTGTGTCCTGGCACTGGTCACCAGGGAGAGGAGATCAGCACCTCCCTTTCTCTGCCCCCCATGAGGAAAGTGTACCTTGCTGCCAGGTGTCCCCTCAGTCTTCTCTTCTCCAAGCTGAGCAAGCCAAATGATCTTAAATGGTCCTCGTAAGTCTTGCCCTGAAGGGGTTTCACCATCTGGGTCACCCTTCTCTGGCCACACTTAAACAATCTGATGTCATTCTTACACTGTGGCACCCAAAAGTGTCCCCAGCACTGAAGGTGAGGCTGCCCCAGCACAGAGCAGAGCAGGACAATCCCCTCCCTTGCCCGGCTGGCCATGCTGCCCCTGATGCCCCCAGGACACGCTTGGCCCTCCTGGCTGCCAGGGCACTGCTGGCTCATGTTCGACTTGCCATGGAATAGTTGTACTGACTTAAAAATTCATGTGAAAGGTCCATTTTTCCTTCTTTTTGAGATAAATACTTTGAAAAGGTTTAGAAAAGAGTAGTTCAAGCCTCTCAGCAAGTGTCACACATCACATTTGATGCAATCTAGACAAATAAAGTGCTTTTCAGATAACATTATAATACATCTTAAACAAATTGTTTTGTTTTCCTTTGAGTTGAGATGTAGAGTAGTGGTTTAACTGGAAATGGAAAGAAATAAAATACAAGAGAAATAGAATAAAGAGACAATTAGGATTCTGTAGATCAAATCCCAGAAGCACAAATGCTCTGGAAATAGGTGCCAGATTTCCCAGGTGCCAGGAATCCTTTGACATGTCTGTTGGTATCCCAGCATAATAGAGAAGCAGGAACTCCTGAACAATCTTGTAGGACTTGTGAATCCATACCATGTGAATTCATGTGTCTGGTTGGAAATAGTGAACTCCTTTTCAATATTCCACGCAATCACAGGGTTTTTTTGCAATCTTTCTTCCAAAGCACATAATTTATACCCTCGTCTTTTTTTGTCTGCTGCCTGCAGTTTTTCAGTTAGATATGTAAATACACACTGTGGAATAATAATACAGAATTGTGGAGTCATGGAATTACTGAGGTTGTAAAGGATGCCTGGATATCATCTAGTCCAACCCTTGTGCTCAGAGTGAGATTTCATTAATGCAATTGTGCTTTGAGTCCATTAGAGTTTTGAGTATCCCCAGACTCCACAACCTCTAAGCAATTTCTTCCACTGTTTTGTCCCCTCTTCAATGAAAAGGGTCATTAATGGAGATTTAAACAGCATTTATTCTTGGGCTGCTTCTCTAGTGGCTATGCCTCAGCTGGACCTTTTGCTGCTGGTTGAAATCCTTTAAGCTGGGCATTTCAGCCAGTTTTCAGTGCATTTCACTAGTTTGTACTTCATCATTAAGATTTTACATGGGACAGATTCAAAAGCCTTTCCAGCTTTTTTTCAGCACGGGACCTTTCCTTAGATGCTTTTTTGAAGACCAAAAGAACTCTTGGCGCATTTGAGTCTATTTCATCTTGTCCAGATTATTATTTTTTGTTAGGTTAGTTTAGGACATAATGAGAAGATAATAATGGGCAGAGATCCTTACATCCCAATCAAGGCACTGAAGAGTCTGGGTCTGTTTCTTATTTTGTGAAACAAACTAGTTTGGATGGGTCCTATCAACCCAGTGCTGTAATCCTTTTGTTTGCTTTGTGGATTACATTTATCAACTGTGCTTCAGGCAAAATATGTGTCTCTGAAAGAAAAAAAAAAGATCTTCACCTGTGTCACTTATTCATGTGAATCTATGTTACCCTTTTGTGAAGCTGCAGTTTTTCCAAGAATCATTTTAAAGGGAGGCTGCTAGTCATTTTAACATCTAGCTTATTACCTTATGTACAGTAATGCCTGTTTTTCACACATGATGAACTGTCAGAGCCAAGTGCAAATATAGCTGATTTTGTGCTTGTGTGGCTGCTCTGAACTGTTGCTGCTGGCGTTTTTTGTGCTATCACCCCTTGCTGCTGCCTCAGATAGTGACGCACTTCACCTATAAGACAGAAGTAGCAGTATCTTTAGTGATGTAAAACAGCCATTTAACAAAGTTTGGCTGTAAATGCGTCAGCAGTTGAACAATATCCGATGGCAAGGTATACTTGATTGTTTACAGCACAGAGGATGGGGTCAGACAAAACTGTCCAGGAGACCATCCTGTTGAGTCATAAAGTTCAAAGGACTCCCCTGTGTTCTAAATTTTCTGACAGGAGTTTAGTTGTGGCTGGATCCAGACTTAGTCCCAGACCTGGTCAACACTTTATGGCTAAAGGATTGTAACTGCACAATCAATATTTTATGTCACTTATGTAAGACTTCAAAGTTCAGCATGTTACTAATCACTTACCAAGCATCTTCTAAGGCAAAGAGTCTCTCAGCCCCAAGGATTAATGTAGAGAGGTGTCCATGCTGAAGGGGAGCTCCTGGCACACAGCCCCTTCTGTGCAGGAGAGCTGAACAAGCCTCAGGCTGTCCACTGTTTATGGAGTAAGATGATTGACTTATGGTCATATTTGCACAGCAGCCGGGTTTCGTTTGGCGCATGCTCAACTAGCCCTCAGCTGTTGAACAAGACTCCCAGCCTTTAGGTGTCAACCAAGATTTATGGCCCTCAACTATTGTGTTGATATCTGCGAGCCAGGCGTAGCCGTCACAACCACCCCGGGTGGCTGTTGCACAAGCAGAAAACAGCAGGGGCTGGAGCACACGGCCACAGCTGCCAAGAGTGAAACAAAATGTTCTCAGTACAATCAGGTAATCAGAAGTTAGGACATTTCCCTTTGTCGCCCATAAAGTAGCTGAGTGATCTTTTCTGCTGCTGAGCAGGATTTCAAAATGTTTTGGAAGGACTACTGGAATAATTTTTTCTGTCCTATTGTAATAGGATTCTGACTTTGTCATATAAAGGTCATTTCCTCTTGTTAGTGCCATAGCGAGTGTTTTGAAAAAGGAATTTGTCAGTAGTCCTTAGTAGCTCACTTCAGTCAACAGCTGGCTTAGACTTATAACTTTGTTCCACACTAAGCTGTCCTTTTATTTTTGGAAAAGAGAGTTGTGGCTCTCTGCTCAGTTATTCTGTCTGAAATTCAGAGCTCTTTCAAAAGTCAGAAGTTAAATTAACACAAGACTCCTTGTAGAATTACATATGAATGGGGGTTACAATCAGTTATATTCTCAGCCTGCTGAAATGTGAGCAGGTGCTTTCTGAAAAGTGTGATAATGGAATTTGGCTGAGCATGTTGTGGGGTAGACTAATGTAAAGACTTACAATGTAGGGACTTGTCTAATCCACTTGTTTCATGATGTGAACTAGGAGGGAACCCTGCTTACAGGTTTTGCTTTGGATAACAGCACAAAGGTTGATGTATTTTATAGTAATACTACATATCAGTCATGCTTTTGCATGGAAAGGGCTTTCTGTTTGTTTCGAACATTTAGCTCTTCTCTGTGTTGAAGGATTTTCTTATTTGGCAGTTGGGGAGAGTATTGTTTTGGCTTTTTTAAAAACATAAATACAGAGGTGACAGAGCCTTTTAAACTTTGCATTCTAGAAGGATTCCAGAGAAATATTGATGGAACTTTTACTCACAAGCACATTTTGCTTTCCATTGTTTAGTGATCTATCTGTACATTAAAATTATACACATAACAGATAGAAAATCCTGGGGGTGCAAAGAGATTCTTGCTGCTTTTTTTTCAGCTAGTGCTAACTCAGTAAAGGAAAATTCTCTTTTAAAATGTTACTTTTTTCTTGTTCAGGCTAGGGCAGAGTGACCCTAGGCATAGTTCTTTAGATGTTATTCTTGGGGTTTTGCAGATTGTTTCTCCCCCTGTTTTGTAAAGAGCTTGATACTGTGAAATCTGGTCTTCTTTTTGTAGTCCCGCCCACTAGAAATGAGATTATTGTGAATTATTCAAATGATGTGAGCACCATGTCTGATTTTTTAAAATGTTTCAAAAGCTGACTTGCATCCTTGGGAAGAAGTAACTTTCCATGTTGAATTTATTATTATTTTTCTTTATCATAGAAATGCTACTAGTTCAGAACTGTTTTGGATGCTGCTGCTGTGCCAAAATATCATGGCAGTGAAACTGTGTTAGGTATTCAGAACATTACATACTACTTTTTTTTAATCAGCGTGCCATCTTCCTGAGACTTAGACACTGCCCTTTTAGAGGAAAATGAATTGTTATTTTCTTAATTTAACCACTTTATAAGTTACTGTGCTGTAATTTATTGTCTAAAGTGGTAGTAGAAGTAATAGTTGTTGTTGTTGTTGTTGTTGTAGTAGAAATAAGATACTACTCATCCTCTTGATGGTCCAGAGATTGCTTCCAGGGCAGCTGATTTTCACCAGGACTGTGCATTAAGAATGAGTGGATCAGTCACCTTGACCTCTCCTTGCCTTTTGGATGTGTGTTCGTGTTAATGCCAAGGTTAGCGCGGGGTGCTGTGGCTTGGCAGCCCCGGTGACAGCGTCTCAGGCCACTGCTGCAGTTTGAGTGAGAAGCCCAGGTGCTGCGCTCGGGGCTGCCAAGCAGGCTGCCCTGCTGGTGGCCTTCCCTGAGGGACAGCAGGACCAGGACACATATCTGGATTTTGTCATGTTGCCCTCCCACCACAGGTGACCTTTGCTGTTCCGGAGCTCATCTCTTGTCCGTTTCTCCTGTTTTCATGAAGGTGCTGGGATGGCTGGAGAAGGTCGTGATTTGCAGTCGAGCTGAGGGAGGCGTGCAGCATCGTCCATCCCCTGCTGACATATGAGGTAGTGTGATCATTTTTATCTTACCTGCAAGTGACTTTTTTACCAGTGTTGGCTAAGCAGATTGATCAATAGTATCCTGTAATACCCTACAGATAATCCACACAGATCCTAGGATTCATTCCTGCAGGAGGTGATAATTATAATATGCATTATACTGCATATTATACTGCAATATATAATTATATATGCAAAATTCTGATTGGGATCTAATTGTCATATTTTAATACTCAAAACAATGGAGATATATTAATTAAAGCTGTCAGATTCAGTCCTGATTAAATTGATGACTTCAAGCCCTTCTGTCAATCTCTAGAAGCCAGCATTTGAGACAGAGGGCTGAATTATTCTTAAAAGTGGTTAAAAGCCGTTCTTCCATGTCAGAGAAAAATTATTATACTGCATTTTAATGAGCCATTTCCCACATAGAGTGTTATTTAGGATATTAATTGGCTGACTTTAAATGCACGCTATTGAAACAAATAGAAAAAAAATCTGTATTTTATGAGTGGGGGAGAATGTGAAAATGCTTATCAGAACATTGTAGATAACAAATCATGGTTTAAATGACACTTACAAGTGTCATTGAATTTGATTGTACATACTGGTTTTAATTCATGTCTAATTCATTGGTTCCTTCATGTATAACTGAAAGCTTAATCAGAATACAGTGTGGTAAATTTGATTCAAACATCACAGAAATATCTATTGTATAAGGGATTCAGACCTGTGGTCGCTCATGGCGTGAAGCTGAAAAGCTGTTATCTGGTGTTAAATTGCTGCATGAGACTTTACAGCTGCTATCTGTGTACTGTAGCAGTTCTATGAGACTTGAACTGGCTATTCCTGTCTAAGTGTACACAGTTGTACTGTCATTAAAATAAGAGAAATTCTAGATACTTCTAGCTTCAGTTTCAATAACAGTAGGTAGAACTTGCTACCCTATGTCTGTGTTCTTAATGTTTCTGAAACCAGATGGTAGAACTCTAGGTTTGTCATTGCACCATGGATCTCTACTTGGATATTTGTCTATATGAATTTGACCAAGAAAACTAGAAGGTCAGAATAAGGAAAAGTTACTTGTAAAAATGCTTGTAAATTAAACATAAATTAGTCATTAGTGACATCCTTAACCAAAGCCTTCTTTGTTGTGGTTACCATGCCTTTTCATACAGAGTCCAGCACACCTGAAAAACAATTTATGAATGACATTTTCTATTTTATGGCTGAAACACAGCCAAACAATCATACAGAACACTGCTTCTGTGCTCTGTTTTCCTGGTTTCCCGTGCCCAGGGAGCCATTTGATCCATAGCTGAACTGCCCATTCCTGATTCCTCTGTGAGCAGCCTGGAACTGGAGGGACACAGCTTGGACACGGGGTCTGGCCTTGCCTCTGATCTCCACCACAGACTCACTTGGGTTCTGTCACCCTCTGTAACCCTGCTGTGTTTCAGTTTCCTGTTTGTAAATGAAGGCTAATACTTAAGAACTTTCAGAAGGGACCAGAAGATCCCAGTCCTTAGGCAATGCTGCTATTTGCACAGTGTTTGTCATATTTGATGTGATGTTGACATGGTGTTACTAGGGGGAAATTTAAACCTTTTGCATTTAAGTATGACTGGTTTTTATTCTTTCAAGTATATGAATCTAGTGACCTGCTATCAAGTGTGATTACTGAAGAAAAACTTGTATTCAACAAATGAACCAAAAATAAGGACTGACTTATGCATCAGGGCAATTAAAAACTCCATCTGCTGTGCTATTCCACAGTTTTAATAATGTTGGGAAAAAGCTATGCTATGAGGAAGTGATTTATTGAATATTGCTGTACAGTTTGTGTTGAACCTAAGAGCAGTCAGTCTCCTCATGCTTATGTGAACATGTCTGCTTTCACAAGATTGGTGTGGTTGGCAAAGGTCATACATATTTTAGGAGCAGATGGTATCATGGCTAATGACTTCTTAAAAAAAGGTAAAACATTTTTATGTATAAAATGTATATATATTTTTTTTATTACATTTTTAAAAGTTTTTCTTAAGATGAAAGCCTTTGATCTCTCTAGAAATACAGCTTCTTGTGATTATTAAATTTATTCAGTACAAGAGCTACAAAAACAGTCGTGCTCTTTCCCTTCCATGCTGACACTTTCCACATGGCCATGTGGGTGAGACTGCCATTGAGAGCCCAGGACTGAGTGATGTGAGGGTGGTTAGTGGTGCCCTGATTTAAGGGAAAGAACCAGTTCCTAAGACTTTTGCTGACAGGCATCTGTGCAAGCAGCCTTGCTCCCTGGTTCAGTGTAAAAATGCATACTGAGACAAGGCTGCTGGTCAGACTTCAGAGGAGCGGGGTAACGTGCTAGATGAGAAGATCCCCCAACAGGGCTTTACAAAATGTCCTGCCCCTTAGTCTGCTCCTTTTTTTGAACCATCTGTCAGATCTAGCTTGGTATGGGATTTATATTTGTGAATAGACAGCACAGAAGGTATGGGATTTATGTTTGTGAATAGACAGCACAGAGTGGGTTTATGTCTGAGAAATACTTAGAGTGGTGATGGGTGAAGGCCCAGGCTCTGATATTTTGTGAATTTTATCTGTAAATATCTATTTTCTCATGGTTCTGTGTAAAATAACAGTAGCAGCAACGGAAAAATGTGCATGTACTACTCGGTTTTAACAAACAGTTGAATGTGCTCCAAAGTTTCACTTTTTTAATGAGTTTGTATTGTGATGGAGTTCCTGCAGAGAAGGAAGTCATAAAATCAGTGGAGGCGGATGTGCTGTCCCTTGGCCAGCCAGCCAGCTTTGCACTGGGCAGCTCTGTTTGTAGCACCTGTTTGTGCGTAGCATCCCATTTTGAGCTGATCAGTCCAAAGTTCATGTGCTTTATGTGTGATGTCTAAAATCAAAGGTTGTAATGCTGAGCTATGATTTTTGTCTCTGACATTTGAAAAGCGGTGTATGTGGTATGATAGGCTTACATCCACTACATTGGTGTTGCCACAGATAAAGAGCACAGTTCATTCCTATTGCTTGTGAAAGAGATACACACTTATTAAGATGTTTTTTCTTGTTGCTTAAGTGTTTCAGATGAGCTTCTTTTTCTCTTAATTGCAATTATTTCTGTCTAAATGCAAACTGTCAGTTTGGTGGGTTTGGGTTTGCGATTTTCTTAATCCACTATACTTTATTTTGTGTTGTTGAGATGGCTAGCAGTGTGTCCACAAGACTCTAATATTCTGTGGTATGTAAGGGGGGGGTTGCAGTCCATGCTTTACTTGGTGCTAGGCTGAGGTGTAAATGCAGGCAAGCTGTTCCTCTCCCCAGAGTGTCCCTTTCTCTGTCTGTTAAATGGATAATGCCACTGACTCCTGCTGCAGACTGCTTCTGGATTTGCTGATGGAATATATTATCTGGCATCATTAAAGTACCTGTTTAGAAATAGGTCTGTCAAATTACCTTTGAAATTAATATGGTTGTTTCTGTGGCTTATTTTACAGACACCTCTTAATTTCTTCATTGGTTAAGTTTTCTTACAGGAAATGATGGGCATCAGGACAAAGCTCTGTCAGTTTCCACTGTGCATTTCTAACTACAAGCTGGCATTTCTCTTTATCTCCATTGCAGACAAAGCCATCATTGTAGTGCTATGATAGCTGCAGGTGCCCACACACATTTACTAGGAGGTAAACTCTCTAAACCAGTAACTGATCAGTAGGTCACTAACTAGAGATAACCAGGCATGTCTGTTTGGATTATTCCCCTTAAAAGGCAGGCTGGCTTCATCACTCAATGAGCAATCCAAACTTGTCTCCCCTTCCTTAATAATCAGTCACGTTTCAAAGCTGCTCCGGATCCCCTGTCCCATACCCTTCTACCTCTCCAGTGCAGGAAAAAAGGCTTTCTGAGAGCCTTCCTGTACTTCTTGCTCTTCAGATCTTTTGTCTTCTAACTCATGCTCATCTGCCTCACAGGATGGAATCTCCCCCTCTCATATATAAATACTCAGGATATAAATGTATGTTTATATATATATATAGAGAGAGAGAGAGAGAGGCTATAAATAATGAGCTGAGTGCTTGTGAAGCTTTACCTTCAGGTTTCATCAAAACACCAGTATGCTTGTGTGCATGTGTGTGGACACAAACCAGACCCCACTTCTGCTGCTTCCTTGTGAAGAATTCTTTTAGGACCTGTGGTAACTGAAACAGCTAAAATAATGCCATGGTATGTTACAAAACATGAATTGGAAGAACTTACTTGAAGGCCATGAAAAATCAAGCCATGTACACAGTTTGTACATTGCATTGGCTTTCAGTAAAGCCTGTCAGCAAAAAAGTTAGTCAGTCTCCCTATATTTGGAAATGCTAGACACTCTAGCCTTGGAAAAATCTCCAATTAAAAATTTGCAGCATTCTTCCTACAGCTCTTGGCCTAAAAGGTGTCATCAACAGCTGTATCATAAAAATGTGTATCAGAAGTGATTTTTTCAGTATAAAGGTTTTAGAGATCCTGTTTGGATGGTATCTAAAAATGCTTGTCTGTTTTTTAAGCCACTTTGGTAAATGTGGGCGTAGTCTTTCTCTGTACGTGAGCTGCTTCATCAAAAAATACTTTAAATTTAAAAGTTGGGTATTTTGTATTCCAGGTCTTACCAGCACAAGTGGAGGCAGAAGTTAACAGACTTCTAAAGAATTTTATGAAAAGTTTGAACAGAGATGAGCTTTTCTTCACAAGTTATTTCTCACCTCATGAAAAGTTGTTTTGGCAGCAGTGTGTTTAAAAATACCGAGTTATCTTCTCCACTTGCTGGTTTCATTCAATATTTCTTTCAACTTTGTGCAGATTTTCACAATTAAGGATCTAGCTCAAAACCTCTCTATATGTCTATATGAAGTAGTTTAAGCAGTTGTTGAATGCAGTAAGCTACTTTTTGGTAGGTGCTCACCATTTATATATTCAGGTTTGTGTGGACTTAAAGCACCAAATCAGCAGCAAATAGGGGAGGGAACAATGCTGGTATGATCTCAGAGAGATGGAAAGACACATGGAAAGCCAATCATACTGCTTCTTATTAACACAGAACTTCTCAAACAGATAGTTTTGCTTGCAGTTATTGTGAAAAGCAGTTGCCTTGAATAGGTGTGCTCATATGCTAACTCTGCACCACTTTAACTGAAATTTAACGTTGGCTTCAGTCTGCATATTACAGATGGAAAATAAATGAATGTATGTCATATCTTAAACTTACATGAGCTGCAGGACGTACAAAACAGCACTAAGTTAAAATGCACTGATTACTGTTAAACCTTCTGTCAAAAAGATTCTTCTTTTCCTGCAGACCAACTGGTGGGAGTGGCCACCAGTGGAGTGGGAGTGGGAGTGCTTGGAGTCCTGAGTGGCCATCCAGAAATGCACTCAGAAATGCTTTGTCTGTCATTTACTAGCTTTCACTTACTGAGCTATTTAAGTTAATGACTTCCTAAATGCCATACAGGCTCTGTTATGTAGTCCTTAATCTGATTAGGAGCACACGAATAATTTAGCGTGCAATTAAACCATATAATTAATTTGTCCCGTGGTAATGAGCTGTTAAGTAATTCCGTTAGTCTAGGGTAAATACCAGGCCTTGGACTTAAATTTTACAACTTCTTGAAGATTTTTTTTTTCCTAGAATAAGTGGGGTTTTTTAATATAAATGCTATTTAAATTTAAAAGCCCGCTCCTCTGATTTCCTGAAATTACTCTTTGAGCAAAAATGACTGGCTATTACCAAGCTGTTCCAAAATGATGAAACTCCTGGTGATCTCCAGTGAAACAGAACTGGGTTGTAGCCAAGCATTTTTGAGCAAAGCATCCTCAATTTCTTCCAATCAGCTTGAACTCGAACCTGCCTTACAGACTTCAAAGAGCAATTTAAGGAAATCAGAGGGAGCAGGGTTTTCATGTTATAGAAGAGCTCCAGGAGATCAGATGTGGATTTATGATGTACATTTATGATGTGTCCTGAAACCTAACTGACTATATTCGCCCAAGTACCAGGAAATATCTTTTTTAATTCGAGTGATAATGCAGATACTGGCACACTGGAGAAAGCTTGCAGAGATTATGCTGACTGAACAGTGGGACTGACCTGCTGTGTGGTGATGATCCAAGAGCACATATAAGATGATTATTTATTATCAAGCATAAAATAAATCCTGTTTGTTTTCTCTCATGTTCCAGCCTAAACTCTCAGTGGTGTCACACAAGTTGCTTTGCACTGTGATTCCTGTGCTTCGTGACTTTTTCCTAATTTCTGTGAGGTGCTAAGCTCTCTTGCAAAGCTAGGAGAATTACTTAGCCACGTTCTCATGTTAAATATATAATCTTGCCTGCTTGAAATCAGATGTTTTTTACTGCTTTGTTGAATTGGGTCCACACTGCTGTAGTCCTGGCGGGATTTGAACTTCAATGCTGGCAAGACACTGCAGAGCTTTTGCTTTGTGGTTTGCAGTTTTTTTCACACTTGCACAACATTTTTTTTATGGAGCTGGAAATATAATTTCATTCTTTATGTAAAGTGTGAATAATTATCTCAGTGAAAGGGTTTTTGTGTAAAACCACATTTTTTTAGTACACATTACCAGGGTGTTGGTTCTAGACTTAGATAATTCTTTTTGCTTTCTTGACATGACATTGGACATTAAATGGATGCATTCTATTTCTTTGAACAGACTGGAATATACATTTGCTTATATAAAGAAATTCTATAACTTTTCATTACAATTCATTGTACAAACAACAAAGCAAAGTGCAGAATTTTGTCTTTTGGATACTGCTATCTAAATATTAATAATAATAACTAAAAATTTAAAAAAAAAAGGAGAAGCCTTGGAAGAATTAGTACTATAGTAGAGAAAGTGTTTCTAGCCTGAAAAAACTTAGCATTCTCACAAATAGGCCTAAATCTTTCTTAATGATACAATTATATGTAAAGCTGAGTATCTGCTCAGCAATTCACATCTGCATATTATGCAGCTAAAATGTTTGCACTTTCATCTGAGTTGCTTCTATTTCACTGCTTTGATCTCTTTTAGAGGCTGAAGGGCAAACAGAGCAATTCATTATTTTCCAAGTTCAAATCTTTCTATCTGTGTAGTAGACAGAAACTTAAGACTATAACTGCAATCTTCTTTTTTGGAATTGTTTTCTGATGGAGAGATCTACTAGTCTTAAGAGCTGAGCTCCTCCTTCTGTGTACCTACTCGATTAGGTTACTGCAGTCAAAGTACAGCACATTTTATTGTAAATAAAAAAGTGATAAGTCATGTGCCACAGCCATCCTTAGACTTCTTAGCCAAGTTTTTGGAGAATGACTTTAAACAGTTTTCAGTACAAGTCCAGAGCATTATCCAAATGTGGAGTCACTGAAGGGCTCCTTAACCACATCAAAGAATAATCATTTAGCCTGTTACAAGTTTAAATCAGAGTAATTAGCAGACACATCGATCCACAGGAAAAAGAAACCAACTGAAAGCACTAAAGGTGTCTCTTACAATACAGAGAGAATTAAACTGGGTGTTGAAATTAAAATTTCATATACTCTCTATTCCAAAATTAAAAGTGTGTGTAGGAAAAAAAAAATTAAACCCAAAGTGATCAATTAATTCAATAGATTCCATTTGCAATTTTAACACTTGAAATCACTATAAATTATTTAGCTGACATAAAGACCTAATTAATAATATAAAATTGCCTCTGTTCCATAGGTTTAGTTTGTATTTATAGTGTATTTTTTCGTAATCCTCAAATTTGTATAAAAACATGCATAGTAAGTGCAACTTTGTTTCTTTTGTTGTTAAGGTTTTGATTTTTTTTTTAAGTGAAATGTACCCTTTATCAGGTTTTTGGTTGGTTGAATTTTTAATTTGGAGTACGTAATTTTTAATTTGGAGTTCTGCGTCTGTGGTATCATTCCTTGATCTTTTTATATCCAGGATAACAGTACACAATAGGTGAATGGTGTGTTACCCATATCAGCTGAGGCAATTTGTTATTTCTGTTCCTTACTGTGGCTGAGTATAGAGCCCTGACAAGGGCTCTGTAGAAACAGGCACTCATCCAAGGGCTGCTGATGACTTAATCAAGCCGTAATATCAGCAAGCAAGGGAAGAAGGCTTTAAGTGCATTGCAGTTTTAGATTGTGTTGATGGGAAGGGCTAAAACTAATTTCAGTTGCAGCATGACTCCATCCTGTCGGTACTCAGAGGAATGAGGCTGCACAGGCAAAGTGATTTCAGCTATGCATGACCAGCCAAAGTGATGTGAATGTTTTTAGGCAAGCACAGTAAGATTACCTCTTGGTGTCACTGGTCATGCCCTGAAATAACTTTTAAGAAATGTTCGCACTGTGAAAAGTAAAGGCCTTTCACCCAGAAAAATTCTGCACAGGTACATGCACACATATTTGGTAGTTGCAATAAAGAAGATTCAGGGCAGAGCTGGAGAGCCTGGAGTTATGTTCCCTTCCCAGCACTTGTTCTTATTTGGTGGTGGATCTGCTGGTGTATATTCACGTGCATGGCACACTCTTGTGCTCTTGCCTCTTTGTGATCTAATGGAATGATGAAACAGCAGTATATGGAAAACTCTTCAGATTAATCCTTCACTCGGTAATTTTGTGGTTTGGTTTGCGGCAGAGAGGCTACTCTGTGTTCTGTACTAGCTGCAGACAGGCTGCTATGGCAAGCAATGCTAAACTGGAGGGGGTTACTAGGGGAAAACTCTCATATCTGGAGTACCTTGAGTTAATGGTGCTGGCAAAAGCAGAAGTGCCATAATAGGTGCAGTTTAATGTCCTTGTCCTTCTCCTTCTTCTGGTCCTTTCAGGTTCAGAAACTATGTAAAGGTCAAGATCTCGCTTCAAACAGGTTTTTTTTATAAGCAAGTATCTTTCTGGTTTACTTTGAGTGTTAACATTTTTACCTGACCAGAGTAGATGCAAACAACTCATTGTGCTGTGACTAAACTGTTTCTTTTCTCAGGGAGCTTCTTAGCCCTGTTTCGACTGTTTATGCTGACTGTTCATGTCCCACTGGAGAGATGTTGTGTTTAAATTCACTTGTGATTGACCTTACTCCAACATTGCTATAGAAAAGGGCCAAGATATTTTTTTTATCCTTTTTATAACTCTTGGCTCCCTTTCTGTACTGAAGTAATTAGCCTGAGCTGACCTCTAGCCAAATGTTTCTGTGGTCAAGTTTCAGCTGGCTTGAGGACAGTCAGCTGCTGTAATTTTTTTTTTCCTGATTTTAGCTCTGTTCATTCTTACGAGCTGCTTGAGTTGAGTAAGACATAGAACATAATTCTTTAGAATAATATGTTACAGAAACTTGAAGGGTTGTTTTTTTTTCTGTTGAATAAGAGGCACTTTATTAGTGCCATTTGTCTTTCATAGGCACATAGGGTAGGTGTTGAGAGGTAGATACTGCTGGGTTGTAAAAGATCAGTTTTGTCCTAATGCCTACAGAGAAGCTTGCTCAGAGTCTCTTGCTAGGTTAACAGTGAAGCCTCTGGACAATGCTGTTCCTATTGACAACAAGCTCTAAGACACACGAGTGTCTTAGAGGAAGGGCTGTGGGTCAGTGTGGAACAGATCTCTGAGAACTTTCTGCAAGGCAGTAGTTGTCTGATGGTGGTGCAGGTGGCACTTCAGAGGAGCCTTCTCTCAGAATTGTTATTCTGTACCACCAAAAGTGGTATCATGATGGGGCAGCTCCTGCTTTCCACCAGATTTTCTCCCATGAGCCTGGACCCATGGCAGTGTAGCTCTCACTTCATCTCAAATACTGCTAGAAGTGGCCACCATAACTGCAGCCCAGCCGAGCTTTTGGAGTTTGTGCTGGATGCAGAGGTCATGTCCCTGGTGCTTCACACCCCATGCAGAGCTCCATTTGCCTGGGTGAGGCCTTGAGTACAAGCCCTATCCCAAGGGCTCTGGGTTGCAGCTCCAAGGAGATAGCACAACTTGGCCTTTTACAGAGGCTCTTGCACAAAGGGTGGAGCATGACACATCCATATTTTCAGATGAGAGCAGTTACTGTTTTTGAGCTCAGTCTTGTCCATATTGGGTATGTTCAGAGTATACCAGTTGGATATTTTTCACAGACACAACTTGTCTGAATGGATAACTCAGTGGGATATCCCATGTGGTTTTAGGCAGAGCCAAGACAGTGTTTTGTCTTGCTGAGATTCTGGCATTTGTAGGAGTTCACTGAAGAAACATCATTTGTTTCTATACTGTGTTTTACTATCAAAAGGGCAAGGGATAAAGGAGCAATTTTGTTCATCTCTGATGTTTAGGAACACAAATTAATCCTGTGCCCTGTTTCAGAGATCCGGTTGTTTAAGTCAAGGTCTGTGACTGAGCAGAGAATTTCCCAATAGTTGTCGAATTGCTCTTAAACAAGTAATAGCTGCTGCTGGAGGGTGGCTGTGCCTTCCCCACCACCCTGACTGCTCATTCCTATGCCTGGGCTGCCCCAGCTCTACTCCTGGGCTGTCTTTGGGGAGTCCTGATAAAACTGGTCCACAAACAGGTTCATTACAATAAATGTTTATGGATTAATTTTAACTGGAACAATCTCCTGATGAAGTTCACTGTGTTGCAGGTATGTAAACAAGTCTGCTACTGCAAGAGGGAACAGCAGTTCTGGAAGAGGATTGTTTTCCTCTGCAATAACAAGACCTTACTGAAGTGCAGTGTGTTTGTTGACCTCTGTGATGTGTTTCCAGGCTCCTGGGTTAGTGCTTCAGCTGTGAAACCGCTCTTCTTGGAAGGAAGTTGAGATGGCCACCAGCTAGGTGTGCAGGGATGGAGGGGATAGTCCTGCTGTGACAGCTGCACATGGGGACCAACCCTTGTTCCGCCGGAGTTGTTCAGTGTGGTTATGAAAAATGAAGCTGTGTGCTCTGAGTGATGGATTCTGATCACATTTGTTCTCAGAGGAGGATTTCTGTGAGGGTTTGGCCTTCTCTTTTGGCTGTTGCTAGGCAGAAATAAGTACAAAGGCTTGGAAAAGAGTGACTGGAAGTTTAGCAGAGGCTGATGGATGTGGGAGAGACAGGAGAGTGGGAATAGGAAGGCAGGGAGAACAGGAAAGTGGGAATAGGAAGGCAGCACAGGATGCCTGGGTACTGGGAAAGGAGAGATGTAAATAAAGTGACATTGTACTCAGGCCTGTGAAAGAGAAAATAAAACTTCAGGGAGAAAGTGGAAGAGCTGAGGGGAAGAAGAGACTGATGGGGTGTAGAAGTTGTGTAAGAGGAGAAGAGTTGACAAACGCAGCGGCACATTTTTGTAGTAGATTTATTAATAACAGATAATAAGAATCTTTTAAACAAGGGTGCAGATGAAGCAGAGGGACCAGTTGAGTTACCTGAAAATGTAGCTGTGGATGAACCTTGTACTGTAGCAGTGTAGCTCCTCTTCTGTTGGCCTCTGGTTTGTTTTTTTAGCTTTGACCCAGGTGTGTGCATTCCAACACCTGCAGTTGTCACTTTTCCTGGTCCTGCTCCCCAAGTTGTCTTACTCCCATACTGCCCCAAATCACCACTAAAGCACTTCTCTTCCTTTCTTCCTTTTCTCCATTCCTGCTTCCCTTCTTCCCTCCTTTCTTCCTTCCTCCCTCCATCCCTTCCTCCATTCCCCCCTTTGGAGTGCCCCATGTCTGCCTGGCCAGAGAAAAGTCCTGCTGGTGCCTGGCCAGTCCAAAGAGCTCCTACAGCTCTCCTCTTGGTGTAGCAGTCCCATGCCCACTCAGGCTGGCTCAAGCTTGTCTGGGTGGTGCTGCTGAGCATCCTTGTCCTGATGTGTGTGTGGTGGGGGAGCATTTCCTGGCTTGCCTTTGCAGGTCTGGCTTAGGTTCTGCTAGCCTAGAGTAGTTTGAGTAAATGCCACTTATATTGAGCCTGAAACCTGAGAATTATTGAGCAGCTTAAGGAGGACATGAGAAAACACCTTCTGATTTTCAAGTTTTGTACTGAACAGCATGGATGAGACATCTGGAGTTGGTAATAGTTTTGGTTTTTTTCTGCACTGTGATTCATTCTCTTCTCTTAGTGTAAGAAAATTGAGGGAATTACCTTTTAAATTCAGTATTGCTATAACTTTACATACTCTGCATTCTTGGGTCTCATGGTCTTTAACCTAATTCAAACTTTGATAACTGTACTAAGAAACTGACTAATTTTTTGACACCCAGATTTGATAGAATAAATTGTTACTTGATAACTCCTCCTTAGAGATTGTTACTCATTAGTTGGCTGGTGATTTAATCTCCTGTTAGATAAAGAAAGAAAATCTCTAAATGAAGACAGTCCAGTGTAGAAGCAAGGTCTGTCATACCAATTTACAGTCAGATATGGAAGTGGAGCCATTCTCTCTCTGCTGCCTCTCTGAGTGAGGTGTTAGTGTATCATGCTTGTTTGGTGCCACAGAACAAAAAAAAAAAAAAAAGTTGCCTGACTTGTTCAAACATCCATGCTCATTTTAGCATGTGTGTTGTAGTTTTAGTTTTGAAGGTCTCTGGCAATCTCCATGGCTATAAATGATCAGGTTGTAATCCATGGTATGGATGCTTTCCCCATACTTCCTATGGACATCCCATGAGGTTTCTGGGAGCAAGGTACCATTTTGTGCAGAAGTCTGCACAGTCTGCAAGTCCAGCATAGAGCAGCTCCTGCCCTTCACCCTTGTTACCAGATGCTGGTGGTAATGCCAAGAGCAAAGTAGAGCCCCAAAAAGGATTGTTGGTGGGGTTGTACAATTGTGTGTGTGTGGCACAAGTGAATTAAGGAAAATGAGGAGTGTGCTTTTTTGGGGAAGTTGTAGAGGCTTGCTGGTTTATGCTAGGATTGTAAGTGTTTGCATTCTTGGAGGTTTTAAAGTCATTTGCAGATGCAGTCTATCAAATGACAATACTTGATTTGTACTCCCTCGGTATTTAATGGACTAGGGATGCATAAGCTACTTCTCTTGTAAATACAATATTTACTATCTGTTCTAGACTGCAAGATGATGTATTACTTTATGAAGCAATAAACAATAAACGAAATGTACTTCTGGCTTAAACCCAATCAAAAATTCAATAAAACTAGATAATAGCTTAAATGTTGTGTCATATTAGTAATATTTCTTGTAAAGAAACTCTCTTACTGTCTTTTGTTATTACAGAGGTAGAAGTATGGATCTTCGGCATCTGCTGTTTACTTTGGCACTGATCTGTGCAAATGACTCACTTTCTGCAAGTGATGGTAAGTTTTATGATGCCTTTCCATGCCTTTGTGTGTGCAGATATATAAATATGTAGCTTTATATAAACAGTATTTTTATATTGAATTTTAATGACTATGCAACTTTCTTGATTGCAGTAACCCAGGTACCTAATGTGCCAAATGCATCAGTTAATCTTTTTGTAAATATAGTAGATGAGGTTGGGACATGTTGCAGAATGAAGGTGTATTTCATAGACAGTTTTTGATGTGTAAGCAAGATGTATCAAGATTGGTGTTACACATCTGGATTTTATTTGTGTGAGAATTGAAGTTATGAAAGAATTGTATGGGGTTCATTTTTTTAATGTGAACCAGTGGTTTTTGTTTTTCCTGAATAAGTCTTCTAGTATATTAATATTTTAAGTTTAGTATATTAATATCTTAAGTATAGGACTGTTTGAACATACAGAGTAAGCATTTAAAGACCGTTTGCTTTGAATCTCAGGCAAATATGAACAAGTTTCATAAGAAATAAACTTAGTAATTCTTGGGTATACATTATGGGACTTCAAAAGAACGCTGAAGTACCTTCAACCAGCCAGCTGGGACTGGTCTTTAACTCATTTAACAAAACACATGAACTCCAATGGGACGTGCACGTTGTGTCAGATTGATCTGCTTATGCTTGCTATGATCTAATTATCTAAAGAAGTGCAGCTCAACCTGGTCGGCTCTGTGCTGTTCTGGCCTTCAGAACACACAGCAGTAACAGCTTTCCATGATACCTAATTTTATGCAGACGTGTCACTGCTTCTCCCAAAGCTACAAAGCAGCTTCAGCTCTGAAAACAGGTGCCCTTCCTGACTTCCTAATCAAAATCTGTGCTAGCAGAGCAAGTCAGAAAGGGCAGTTTGTCAAGAAATTTGATTAAAAGTGCGATGAAAACATCTTCCACAGCAAACTAAATAAACAACTTTCAGACATGAAAAAACTTAAAATTTCAGACATGTCTCAATTTTTTTTTCCTTTATCTCCATTCTTTAGTTTTACTGAGTGCATATTAAGCATTTACAGACTTGCAAGCCATGTTTCATCAGCCTTTCTAGTGCTAGTTTTAAAATATGGCAGTAAGCCAAAAGGTGATGACATTGTTCCCTGTAGTCACAACTGGCTTACATTTTAAAGGTATAACCATAGCTCTTTGTCTTGATACAGTTCTGAATTTACTTGAAGTTGCATACTTTGAATTTCTAGGTATCTTGTATACATTGAAGCACTGGAGAGATATACGAGGTGTTACTTTGATGTTAATGGAGACATTAAGCTGAAAGAGGAAATAATTTAAACTCAGGTGATCAGTTCTCAGACAATCCTTCTATAAAGTTCATTCTGTTTATTAACAAACAGGTTTGGATAGAGAAAACACAAGTTTCTCTTTACTTACTTCTATGTGTGTGGCTCAAATGCTTGACCTCTGTGTTATCAGAATCTATAAGACTGCCAGTTAAGGCTTTTTCTTTAACATTTACCAAACATATCCACATCTTTTAGGTCCTATTCATTGCCTCCACAGAATGGTCAGTAGAACAAAAATTAATGTGTCCTGACTTGATCCTTTCCCCCGCCATGTCTGCATTTTACAGTAGGCTCATTCAACAGTCAAAAATAATCCCCAGGGCAGTCTGCTGGACCAACTGATTTCTCTCTTGAGTTTTAAGAGCACATGAGGATTATATGATTCTTGGCAGATGAGCTGTGTCCAGATGTCCTAACTGCAGTAAAAATCTGTGTTATAAATAAAACTTTACCACAGCATCATCTCTGTGTGACTTTGTTTATGCTGATGAAATAGTAACTTCCATGAGATTACCTTCAGAACCAAAAAATTAAGAAAATCTCTTTTGTTGTTTCTGTGCTTAAATACAGGACACATTACTAAATATTTGTGTCCTGATTTGTTGTACTATTAAAGATTGTGTGTGTGAAGGGAATCACTTTGTTTAGTGAGGGCTAATGATTAAATTGCTTCTAATGCTTTGGGCACATGCTCAGGTGAGAATATCAGAGAAGGAAGTATAAATTGAACAGCAGTATTTGAGATAACAATATGAACATCCATTTGCTATTCTTTTGTGATTTAGGACAGAGTATTAGACAATATCTGTTTATTACATGTTTGGTTTTTCTCTCCCATGTGAATGTACTCATATCCACCAAAGTTCTCAAGAGGATTCAGCCCCACTTAGGTCATGAATCCTGACAATCTTACAGTGCTCTGCCCAGCACAGTCTTGCTGAGACCTTCATATAAACTTAATTGAATGTGCTCTATACTTATACCATATCTGATATGTTGCCTGGGGACTGGATCTATGGCATCACAGTTCCCTAAAAAATTCACTTCAGTAGCTCTATTTCTTCTGGCAGAAGAAGAAATAAAAATTACATGTGCTTGGTAGTCTTGTACTAAAGCCCAGTTCTGAATCAGTGTAATATAGACTTGTACACGGGATACTTTTATGTCTTGAAAATAAACAAAGCAGAAGTGCAGCCTTACAAGAAAGTGCTTGGAGTCAGATCCACCCTAGACAGAGTGAAATCCCATACAAGTTTCCTTCTGGCAGGATCAAGGGTATGAGGCCAGCAGTTGGCCAGGCAACCAGAGACCAGATATTGGACATTTAGTCACCTATTTGCTGTCTCCAGGCTGGTATCGAGTTCTGCTGGAGGCTTTCTACTGATTTAGCTTGTTTTTCATGCTCTCCTTTTGTAAAGAAGCTGGCTTCCAGCTCTGAGACTGAGCTGGCATGAAGTGAGAGGGATGCCCACTGTCTCTGAGAGGGCGATGCTCGAAGTGACCAAGCCCCTGGGCTCTGGCTGTAATTCAGGGCTGGGCAGGTCTGGGACTTGCAGCCTTTCACCTGGGGTGCTGAGCCTCGTGCTCTCCATGCCCTTGAGCTGCCTGAGGTACAATGACAAGGGCAGAACAGAGGCAGTGGTATAAGGAAATAACAAATATAAGTGGTATAAGGCTGCAATAACAGGGAGGTAACTTCTAATGGGCTCATAATTACCATAGGTAAATGGGTTTTGTGCCTTCAGGATTGGAAAGCACAAGGCCCATTTTCACAGCTGATTAAGACATTTTTATCAGCAGAATTAGGCTACTGGGTTGCTTTGAAGATGGGAAATTGTGTGATTTTGCCGTTTTAGTTTAATTTAGTTAAATAGGTACATAAACAAGAAAGAGTGCTGCCTCATAAGCAGATGTACATCTGTGCAGTATTAATTGTAGCTCAGAAAAAAATATAAAAGCTTATATTTGCATACAAATACACAGTTTGTATTTGAGATTTTACATTAATGTAACTGTGGTGTTTCAAAACCGTATCCAGATTTCACCAGGTATTTTGGTTTACTATACCTGCTGACATCAGAAGCAGTTGAGGGGAATTGCTCCACACGTAGACTGAAATACGTTTAGGAAGCAAAATTAAAGCTGTGATATTGTTTGCTTGTTCCTTCTTTACCACTGATGAGTGTAAGTCAAATAAGGACATAGAGAAATAAACTGGGAGTTAGTCCCAGTTAATAAAACAATACATAAGCTCAAGCAGGTCTAAAATTAATTTCTTTCCAGTGAAAAAAGTGGGAAATGTCTTTTACCATATTTTTTATGCTAGATCAAAGTTCATTCCACACTATTACAGTTAAGTTAATTCATCCTCTGAAACAGCTTTAGAAAGGCATTCATATTTAATGACAGCACAAGAAAAATAATTTTGAGTGAGCTGGTTTTGTACAATGACAATTTTAAGAGCAACAAGCCTTAAATTATTGTTCATTTTATCCAATTTGATTTGAAAACTGTATTTATCTTTTTCTATCTCAACTTCTAAGATTATTTTATGAATCTGCTACGCTTAAGTATTCTATTTGCATAACTTTTGTATAAGAAATAGGCTTAGTTATTTTCCTTTCTGAAACAAATCCAATCCAATGTTTACTTCCAACAGGATGTCCTTTGGTTTTACTGGTGTCCGTTGTTGTACTTTGATGCTTTGTGAGCATTACATATTGATGATAAATCAACAAACCAAATGTGTGCACTGGGTATCAGTGCTCCAGTTGCCGAACTGGAGACTGAATCCATAACCTATGCATAGGACTTCAGTGTCATTAAAGACGTCTGAGCAGCCAAGACTTCTGTGAAGGGCTCCCAGTGATACCAGAGGACCTGCAGGACATCTGCATCTTCCTGGGATGGTCAGAAGCTCACAGAGCTCTCTTAAAAACCTTAAGGCCTGATGTATAATCACCATCTCTTTTCAGGCAATTAAATCAACTCTATCAGCTATTCTATGTTCCAGGGCCTGTTTTGACTAGCTCTCTTTTGACTATTGGGAGCTTGGACACCTGAGAATAAGATTCATCACTGGGATATCCTCTATTGTACTCAAAAAGTCTGCATAAAACTTGTAGATAGCATGCCTGTGGATTTTAAGCAGAAGCTGGAAGGGAGGCAGAGTATCCTGGGCAGTCTGAGATAGCTACAGATGTTTAGGCAGCTGTATTTTGCTCTATGTGGAATAAAGGGAGCTAAATTAAGGTATCTTTATTTTCAGCTGAGCCTCATCTTTGCAGCTGCCTTGTTTCAATGTGTGTAATTCTGCTTGCTTTCTTCTGGGTAGTGTCATAGCTGCTCAGCCACACGCAGTAGGTTTTCTGTACTGCCAGTGTGAGGGGTCTTCTCACTGGATTGACAGGAAAGCACTTGGAGTCTTGCTGTCACCATGAAGATTAGTAGCAGACACATGTTGTCTAAAGACTTTTGTGGCATGTGAAGGAATTATTAGAATTAGAATAAGCAGAAAGGTGCCTTTGAATGGCAGCATATTCTCTTCTAGGACAGGGAAATTCGTCCATCAGTTCATGGAGTCAGGGGGTACCTGGACTGAACCATTCAGAAAAATGGTCTTGTCTGTAAACATGTTTTGTGATTTAGGTGAACTCAGATTTTATAAATGCAATCAGTGACAAACCATTTCTCAGGTATTTCGGATTTTTAAAATAACTTCTTTAATAATCACGAAGACTAGACATATTTGCATATATTACAATCCTCATCTTGTTAGGAAGGGACAAAAGGACAGAATCTTAATCTTAGCTTAAGCTGCAAACATTCTTGTCTTCTCTTGGTAAACAGTAGTGCCATATTACAGTTGGTAGTCATTCATTCACAGTGGTCATTTTCTCTTCTTAATTCTTTTAGTTTGGTTTGCCTTTGCTACGGCCTTTCTCTGTTTTGCCTGTTTTCTCACTTAAATGCAGCTAGATGTGGAAGACAAGTCCAAGCAGAGCTGGCAGTAAAATCTGAGAAGCTGAAAACCGTGACCAGTGTGATACATCCCGGTGTACGTGGATGGGGGAAGGCAGGTTCAAATCTTCCACCTGAAAACAAAGCCTTTAGAATAGTTGCCCTATTTGCCTATTTTAGGTGTTTCTGAGCAAGAAATGTGTTCCATTATGTAGAAGAAATTGCTACAGACACATTCCAAGAGCCAGAATCAGAAACCTTGGCACTGAGAAGCAGAAGTTATACCACTGTGATCTGGCTAAGCCATTTCGGCTGAAGACAAGATTCGTTTTGGCAGAGAGAAAAATAGTATTTCCATCATCACTTTCCATTAGGATTAAGGATGGCTTTGATGACTAGCAGAAAAATCTGAGGGAAGGCCAAGGAAGTGCACTTCTGAGTTACTTTTACTGCTCTTGCTTCCTACCCAATAGTATATATTTCAGGTAAACTATTTGTCTGGGCCTGTGTGACAGTATCTCATGAAGAAAAAAGGATTTCACTTTGCCTGTCTGTCTTTTACAGAAAATTATTTGGGATTTCTAAATGTGGAAAACACATGCTGAAAATTAATTGCAGACAGGGCTATATTTTATAAGAAAACTCAGAAAATAGAAAAAAAAAAATTTTAACGTATTTGAAACCTTAAATTGTGCCCCAAAATGTCTGTGTTTAGGCTTGTATCTGAGTAGATCGAATGGTTTAAATGTTAACCTGAGATGCAGAAACTTGTCTCCCTTGTCCTGTCTTCTGAACCACATCTGTGACTCCAGCATTTACTGAAGATTTTCAAGCTTTTGCATATCTTCACCCACAAGCCTGCCAAAAACACTTCATGGACAATCAGCTTCAATCAGACACCCTGTAAAATAACGTACATGCCAAAGTTTCCCCATCCTGTTATCTCTGTCATCCTCAATATTACTGCTATTGTGTGTATTTCCTTCATTGCTCTTTTGTTGCTAGCGTATTTTCTTCTCTGTTAAACACAGACTTGACAATTTGCTGTCCTCTGATTGTTGTGTTTTGAGGCAACTTGAAGGAATTAGCAACTCATCAGTGGTTAGTGCCTGGTGTAGTCAGAGGGAGAGGTCAGTCTTTCTCCCTGCCAGTGGCAGAGCTTGTGATCCCAGCAGGTCTTTGCTCTCCCAAGCAGACTTACAGACTGCAGCCTAGCCACGAACACACACACTGATCCTCCTGTGAACCAGAGCTGCTCCTCCTCTGCCAGGACACAGCTGCACCCAGAACCACTGACTGATGGTGGTCACTTGTGACTTGCTTTCAGAGGAGTGAGGCCAGTTTGAAACACAAACTTTTGCCCACACATGCAGTGAAGCCTGTGTAGAGGAATGAGGAAGATGAGATTATGGAAATTATGCAAAACCTTGCACAGCCATTTATTACCACTATCTAAGAAGCTAACAAGTGAAAAATTCCTAGTTATAATCGGTACTTTAACTCCACTTCATATTTTAAATGTAATTGTGTATTTAGTTAGAGAAACAGTGTGTACTGCACTAGCCAAATCAATGCAGTTAATAAACTAACTTCCCCCTCTGCACCACGGGAAGGAAAAATAGCTCTAGCAAATAAACACTAGCCTGTATTATAAAAGTGGACCATGTGAGTTATAATGAATCATTCCATACAGTTAAGTACACGCAGAGAAAATTTCTTTCAATACCATACATCCAGAAAAAGAACATCTCGTTGCTGAATAATCATAGTATGTAATGAAATGCTCATGAAAAGGGCTGATTTTTTCATTAATTTAAGCAATGATGCAGTTATTGTGCAGTAACTTGCACTACCTGATTTCAAACACAAGAGATTTTTTACAACCACGAGACTCTTTGCAATGTTGCACATTCCCTTTCATGACTGGAAACTGAGTAAAAGTGTGACTGGAATTTGGAGAACTATAATTGAACAGATCTGGTTTCTATCTGTATAAATGAGGGAGTATTTTGTGCACCTCAGCAATATTTTGGCACAACTGGGTGTTCCCCTCAACCGTTCCAAGGGATCAGAAGTGAACAAGAGACATTCTAGAGCAGGAGTTCAGAAGATGCCATTCTTGAGTCACACAGAGTGACTCTGAAAGCTTCGCACTGGCCAACACCTGCAGTAGAACCAGATGATCCTCAGGGTTGCAGCAGAACTTTCAGCAGAGCTAGGTAGATTTGGAACGGAGCCATCATCTGAAGTGTGCCTTATTCCAGCCTTGAGGAATTTTTGGTCACTTAGGCTCCAGAGACTCCGTGTTTCCAATCCTGGCAACTGCCCCAGTCTTCCTTGTTACGCTTTGGCACACTAAACTTGTACCCAGGTAATTATGGACTTTGGAGGATGGAAAGGGGAATGGGAATGAGATAGTGTTGGGGAGCTTGGCTGTGGTGTGACCCTCCACAACAAGCTTCTGGCAAGGTTCCCCGTGGAGAATAAAGTACCTGGCATAATCTGTTTCCCTTCTGTTCTACTGGGGAGGTGCCCAGAATGAACTATGGAAGAATGATGCAGTAGGTGAGAGGCAGAGCTGCAAACTATGAGTAGAACTCTCTAGCTTCTGAGCCTGGAACAAGTCCTGCTACTTAACAAGGTGGAGGTTTCTCTACTTTGCTTGCTATTCTCGCCTCTTGTAGAAGCATAATCAAGTAGTAACAGCAATGGTCAGTTTCCTTCAGAACATCTAACAGATTGTCACTCCCCTAGGGATTTTGAATTCTTCCTGCATGATGCAGTGGAGACTTTCTTTTTCAGAAGTACAGGGGTTTCTTTTACAGATAATTAAATATCTTCTACTAAGTCATTTGGTGCAAAGGGGTGTTGAAAAGCCATAATGTAGGCTGATAAAGTTGGTAGACTGTCTAAAGAGCCATACGTAATACTAATTCAGTCCTGTGTTTCATTCTCATGAAGTTGGTCAGGGAGACAGATAGTTGTTCCCTCCCTGCCATGTGGATTTTATGAGAGCCCTTGATACAGCACTGTAACCAAAGGTTCCTTAAAAAAAAAAAAGCAGGCATAAAATGGAAGGGCTTGTATGGATTAAAGAATTAATCAAAAGGGGGAAAAAAGGAACAAATGAGCTCCCACATCCAAGGGTGTCTCCTGCCAACAGATTGTGCAAGGAGGAATGGAATCGAGATCTGTTCTGCTGGGAGAGCTGTGTGGCAGGGCGGGATGGACAGCAGTGCAGTTCTGCGAGGCGCCAAGGGAATGACGGAGAAGGATGGGAGTGGGGCTGCTGGAGCCCTGCAGCCGTGTGCGCAAACACTGGGCACGGCGCTGCTGGCACGGCGGAGCGGGCGCTGCCCGGGGAAACGCCGCAGATGCACCCAGACCAAGAAGTGTGTCTTCTGTGGGCTATCCCAAACTGTACCCTGAGCATATTCAGAAAAACATGCTGAAAGGAAATATGTTTATTTTGTATTTGGTCTGGTATTTTGTTTATTTGTTACTCCCCTAGAAATGTGTAGTCTTGGCTTTAGGGCTGACACAGAAACTTCAGAGGCAATTTTGAAAACTGACTTGGATCAAGAATTTACCCTTGAATCCCTATCTGCTAGAACCCTCCTCTGTTTTGCACTTCGTAAAGACAAAATAACAAGATCAATTACGTGCCTGGCGGGCAAACACCATGTGCATCATGTTGCTTTTAAAATACACTCTGTGTTTGCTACCTATGCCTACTGTATAACAGGAACAACAGATAGTATTTAATAAATAGTAAATATTCAACAAAAAATTTATACAAGTGAAATAAAGTCATTATGACCTTTGAATTTGTGTCTGGTCTCCTTGTAGCTGAAACACTGAACAAAGAATAATGTCATAATTTACTAATAACAGGAAAACTGCAAGTGTTAAGGAAGCAAATGTAGGTAATAACTATAAATGTTAATATCATCTATTTACTATTTGCTGTTAGTGACCAAATAGTTAATAGTCAATGTAATTACTTCAGTAAAAATGCTGATGTCAGCTATAGTTGCTGTTGTGTAGGTTTTAATTCAAACCCTCTGTTTTAATCCTTGTATATATCCTGGGTTGATCTTTGCTTCCAGTAAAGTGTTTTTCTGGAAGTCAAAAGTAATTATTAAAGGAATGGAAATTATTAGTGGTTCATGGTTTGGCAAGGAAAATAAATGTCTTTTCAAGTTCTTGGTGTCTCTTTTAGAGAGCTACTGCACCAGAAACAGTTGAGGTTGGAGTATAACACAGAGTATTTTCTGTCATAGTCTATGGAATATTTTGGGGTTCATTCCAGTGAGGTGTCAGAAGTGTAAGTCACGCTTTGATTATTCTCTACCATTTAATTAAGCCTGTTTATTTCACAGGGCAAAGGAAATATGAGTGGTTTATTAAAAGGGAGGTATAAAACACAGGGGGAAAATGTCAGAAATGCTGATGTGCATACATAAACAATGTAATTTACTTTATAGTGAACTGTGTCATTCTCCAGTGTATTCTTCAGTGGATTTGTAGAGGATGTTCGCTAACTTGTTGAGTTAGCTTTGACTGTAACTGTCCTGTCTAAAATTGCCCTGTTACCCAAGAATATCTCCACCTGGCTCCAGAGCTCAGCCTTCATGCTGTGAAGATCTGTTAAGCCACTTTGCAGTAAAAAGAGAAGCATCTAGGGCAGCTCCACAAGTAGTGAAATAGATGTGAGATCAATAATTTATTATCTTTCCTTTCTGATTTCATAGCTATTACACAATAGGAAACTGTTGAAGTTTATCAGAAAAACCCAAGGTATCTCCTCATACTCTTGTCACATGCCTTTCAGCACATCTAGGGACCTTCAGAACTCAATTAAAAGTCCTGGCTGGATCATGCCATACTTTACAGGTGTTGAGGACAAGGCTTTGCTCTGGAAAGGATGCACTGGGAGCTCCTCAGGCTATCCAGCTGTCACATCTGACTCTGTTTAACCTCCCATTCTTGACCAATATAGTTCAGTAGAGTTAAATTCTTGTCTACAAAAATACTTGTAATAATATTACAAGAACCCTCCTAACAGAGACTTCATGTTAAGACAAGTAACAGAGACAAAGCTGTCAGAATTTCATGTGGTGGCCCAAAACATGCAGCTGATATTATATACTTTTCCATGTCTGTGAACACTTTTCATAGTTTAAAGTAGATTTTTCTCAGGTTTGTTCTTTCTTTCCTCCCTGAGTCAAGAAACATTTGTTTTTCACCAGGAGGAACATGCGTTACAGAATCTGTCACGTTTGCACGTGGTACAAGCTTGTGAATGTTTTGTTGAGATAAGTGAGTGACAGCTTCCAGTTGGTGTTCTGCAGGAGGTGAGGGTTTCTTTCCAGAAGCCCTGACCATCTCAAAATAATTCTATTCTCCTTGCAGAGCTCCCAGTCTGACATGTTATTTTATCTCCTCAGCACAGCAGTGCTGACATTCTACGACACCAGTTTTCCTACCTAATTGTCTCAAGTAGCAGTTTTAGTTACAGGAAGGACTGAAAGGATTACATCTATCAGAGTTAGTGTTTGGTCTGTGTTGTCCAGCGTTATAACAGAAGACTTGATTGTAAATTGTTGTTAAATGTTTTTCAGTTACGAGAGCGTGTTACCACTGGAATTGAACGTATTTTTTGTTCCAATTTTTTAAGCCAAAAAGGGCATTTTTTTCTGAAGAGAATAAGGCTGTGTTTTCTTCTGTTTTAGAGAAGTGTCAACAGTTAGGCCTTGCTATTTAATTTCATTATACCCCCTGGAAATTTCTCAAGAAGCATGAGTTATGACCATGTCAATGCTTTTCACTTTATGGGTTTCACATCTCCGCAGCTTGCAAAGATGTGTGAAATACAATTAACAGCTCCAGTAATCCCAAGATACCTATATATAAGCACTGGCTTTCTAGAAACAGCATTGTTTTTCCCAAGGTCATAGCTATCCCTAAAGGAAACAGAGTATTAGCCTTAATATGTGGCTCTTAACCCCGTTTAAGAATGCAAGTGGGACCTGATTAAAATAGTATATGGCTTACACTGGTATGAGTTCTTGATCTAAAGAGAAGTGGCCTCTGTATGTTGTTCTAATAGCTGTGGGAATACCATCATGCATTCAATTGTAGTTTGTGAAAAGCTGCTGTAGTCTTCTAACAAATTACTTTTAGAAAAGCCCTGAACAAATTACTATTAGAAAAGCCATATTGTTACTGGAGGTAAAGCTGCCATGACTTGTATATGTGGGGAAGTCTTACAGCATTTCCTGGTTGTTAATGCACTGTAGCATTTAAATGCAGCGTTAGAAAGACATGATTTTTTACAAAAATGCATACAAATTAATTTCCTTCCTTTTAAGTAGAGCAAGCCTTAGGTATTAAATAAGGAATAAAAGTTGTGCCATGTTTGAGATGGCTACAGAGTAGATATGTCCCTAGGTGGTTCAGGCTGTCCTGAGTTCTCAAGTGCTTATTTCAGTGCTAAGGTGTGAGTGAGAAGGGGGGTTAGCTGGGTTTTTTTATTATTCATGTGGGTGGTTCTCGCCTGATTGGTGTGAAATTACAATTCCTTTTTTTTTTTTTTTTTGTTTATTGGAAGGAAATATTTACCTGAATTGTCACTGACAGACATACCTGTCACTGGTCTCAGCAGAAAGGCAAATAGGTGGCAATAGTCTCAGCTCTCCAGATAAGGCTGAGGCATGTCGGGAGAAACAGTTGAGCTTCCAATGCCATTTACTTGTCCTAAGGAAGGCAAAATTCCTGTGACTCCAGCAAGAGTAATAGTTCTATAATAATGACACTGGTCTGAAACAAGCTTTGAGCATCTGGCTGTGCCATAGAAATTCCTCTGTGTCCTTGGAAAATTGATTAATATCTGTGTCCTGGCTGCCTAGCTGAAAAGCGAGAAGGCATTTTAGGGATAAACTTCTTAATCTGTTTGAGTTTATCAGATATTATGGTGAATGAAATTGCTGAGGTTGTGCAATATCCTCTGTCAACAGCATTGCATTTATTGCGCAGAACAAAATGATAGAAAATTGTATCTCCTCTTCCAGTGCTCATGAAGCTGGCAGGCTGCCTCCTCCACCAAGTGAGGGAAGGGTGGCTGTGTGCTTGTCAGGAGGTAAGGGACACCACCACAAGCAGAGAAAGCACTCAAGTGTCCTCCAGTGCATGTTTGTTTTCTGTGTAAATCCACATACTTGCAGAAATTATGCTTTTTTTCTTCCAACGGGCAAGGACTTATGCTAATGTGGGCCCATAGCTAATTGTTGCCATGGGAAACTCTGAAATGGCCACCCACGCTTTTGTATCTGAATGGAGCTTGTGTTCAGATATACTGTTCCATCTGTGTGTCAGCATATGCAGATTACTGTGTATATATGTTTCTTCCCTGGTGTAGCATGGTCAAGCTGAATTATGAAAGGTTTCCTTTCATGTTAAAGATTCTGGAACCTGGAACACTGCATCTTGTGGGGCTGCTCCAGTGCTGACATGCCCAGAGTACCCTATGGTGTTCCTTCAGTTCATTGGTGTGCTCAGAGCTGACAGAAAGCACAGCCAGTCCTAGGAAATTTTCACTTTTTCTTTAATTGTTGCCAGTGTGACCCTGCAGCTCCCCTCCCCACAGAATAAAATATGATGAAAACATAAAAATGCAAATGCTGGAGCTTTTCAAACAAGAAAGTATGGTGTTTTGAATTACAAACCCATTTTCACCTTTTCTTCTACTCAGGCTGTATTGTCCTGTGTGAAGTTTTCTAAAATACTTGCACTGTGAGATGTGCACTTGATTTAAGAGAATCCCAGCTCAGGTGACTGAAGTTTGGAGAAGCTGGAAGTAACCTAGCCATCTTTGGTGGCAAGTAGTGACCGGGGTGTTTGCTGGACAGGAGAAGGCAATGTCACTGGCACATGGTTTCTGCTAACCAGCAAGTTCTTGTGGAAGGTGCTTGGACAAGCAGGTGCTCTAATCTGTTGTAGATATACTTGTTGATAGGTTAAACTTGACTTATTTTTAAGATGCTTAGTTTTTGAAAGCTTTTTTAGGTCTACTACTGAAGCCAAGCTACTTGTTAGCAAGCAGCATTATAGAATCACTAGGGTCAAGAAAGAATGACTTCTCTCACTGTACCATTGTCCTTTCAAAGCAGATCTGTGTGAAGCACGTTCAAACATACTGATGAAATGTTGTGGAAAAGGCTGCATTGTCACTGGCTGAGCTACACATTTGCTTTGGACTGTGAATTTGGCACCGTTCAGTGAGAGGAAAGAAACACCAGCAGTAGAGTGCAATGCTTGGCTCCCTCCCTGCCTTCAAAACAGTCTAACCTGCCAATTTCTTCTGCATACCCAAATACTGACTAGATTAATATAAATGTTAATTATAGCATCATTTGAGACAGCAAGCTAGCACTTGTTCCTGTCTAGCACTTTCATGTTTTGTGTGAGCACCTTTAACCACCAGCATGGTTTTTCCTAAGTAAAGGATAAGCCACGGCTGTCAGAAGAGCATGAGCCTTAATGTCCTCTAACTGTGTGACTTTGTATAATTTATTAAATTGTTCCCCTGCTTTTGTCCTTTTTTTTGTTTTGGAAGGTTTTTTAAGAAATAGAGACTACACATACTATTAATTTAATTTTATTATTATGAATTTAATTTTATTATGATTATGATTCATTATGGTACCACAGATGACTACAGGTGACTAGAGATACTTTGTGGGATTTTGATATGTGATTTACACCTAATTGTCACACTGTTGCTATGCTTGCATTTCCTTAAATGACAATTCTGCTTTAAACTGGGAGAGCTCACAAAACCTATAATCCTTTACCTATAATGAATGTACATACTGACAATATAGACTTCCAGTAGGACACTGAGGTGCTGGAGTGAGTCCCGGGAAGGGTGGCAGAGCTGGTGAAGGGTCGGCTGGGGAGGACAAGTCCTGTGAGGAGCAGCTGAGGGAGCTGGGGGTGTTTATCCTGGAGAAAAGGAGGCTCAGGGGTGGTCTTATCGCTCTCCAGAACTGCCTGGAAGGAGGCTGTGGCCGGGTGGGGTTGGTCTCTTCTCCCAGGCAACCAGTGACAGGAAGAGAGTTCATGGCCTCGAGCTGTGCCAGGGTAGGTTTATGTTGGACATTAGGAAGAATTTTTCACAGAAGGAATGATTGAACATTGGGATGTGTGGCGTCACCATCCCTGGAGCTGTTTAAGGAAAGGCTGGAAGTGGCACTCAGTGCCATGGTCTGGTTTACAAGGTGGTGTTCAGTCACAGGTCGGGCTTGATGAGCTCAGACATCTTTTCCAACCTAATCAATTCTGTAAATTAAAAGTGAGAGTACCAAGCTAAACACCTCTCCACATAGGCCACCTGACACTCATTACCTCCTTTTCCTAGACTTGATAATTTACTAATGAAGAAAAGACCTTACAAAAAGAATGTGAATTTAAAACATATTTTATTTTAAAAATCACTATTTTTAAATTATGTTAAAGAATTTTAAGAATTAGTTAAACTGAATTGCATAAATGAGACAGAAACCTGTTCAAGCTACAAACAATTTCATGATCTTGGAAAGAACCTTTTAAAATGAAATATCAAAATTGAATTTGTAAAAGAAGAAGCCTTTTGTTTTTCCACCCTCAAGGTAACTTATCTAGCTGCTATCTGTATTTTTGATGAGTTACCATAATATTTTATATGTGTTACTTGGGCCACTTAAAATATCTTTATAGATTTCCAAGTAGATAAAGCTCTGCTTTCAATTCCCTGAAATACAATTACAGGTGTTTGTCATATTATAGTTGTAGTTGTAGAGCCATGCAAGAAGCACAGCAAGAGTGTCTAATTGACTTTATTTTTCTTTCATTTTGTGAAGTACCTTACTGGAGAAAATGGATTCTTAAGTGTATGGGTTACTTTAAAGCATGAAATGTACTACATAAGGATGTATTCCAGATGTAATGTTTAATCCTTTTGCCAAAGTATATTTTGAATAATTAAGAAAATTTTGTAATAAAAGTATTTTTAATAAGTGAGAAAACTGTACTTGGTTGTTTTTTGAACAACAAAATTCTGCTATTTTAAGTGTTTGCAAAATGGTTGTTTAGATTTTTTTTGTTGTTGTAGTGTGTTCTTATTTTTCTTTTCATCCAATACTGTGAACTTTAATCATATTGAGCTTAGCCCAAAGGTTTCCTGTGTTCCAGCTTTTAAGCTGCTTAACCTGTGTAAATACATTAGGGCTGTTCTAAACCATTAAAAACAAGGAAAGATGGATGTGTGTAAAGTTCAAATGTGTTCTGCTGGCTTTTATCATCAGTGTGAATCATACAGCAATTTAGAAGCTTAAAATAGTTCGTTGTTCATAAAATACAAAATACAGCAAATGAAATCTCTTTAGAGGAGACAGAAATATATATTGAGCATTTAAGTTCACTGTTGTGGGAGGTTTCTTACTGTAAGGGACTCTTTTTCCATTTGTATGTTTTCTCTTTTTTTTTTTTAATTACTTTTGGCATATTTAGAGTGGTGTGTGTTGAAAGCTGTTGAAACTGAAATCCTTCTTTCATCCTCAAAGATGAAGTCGTATGGAAAGTTTAAAATACACACTTTCAGGACAGAGTTGGATCACAACTCATGCCCAAGTCAAGATTCAGTCTTCCTGCTGAATTAGTGTCTCTTCTTGTCCTTTTTATTCTGAGACCGCTAGTTTAACATTTCATGCAGAATGAGTGAACAAAAATGCTCAGAAAACTTACAAAGCCCCAGAAATTACATACTGTGGGCCATATACAGAGCCTCCTGTCTGAAATGTCTGTGGCATATAGAATAAGAACTTCTGAGTGACAGCCAGAACATCACTGTGTCACCGGAGCGATTTTCATACTGGATCCAGAACTCAGCGCTGTACTAGCTGCTAGGAACAAGGCTAGCTCTATCCCAGCTGAAACCAGGACACAGCTCTTCCCTAAAAGCAGTAGGCACAATGTGTCAAATCAGCAAAGCTGAGTGGGGGAAAGTGTATGAAATCTAGTAGGTTCATTGCAATTGGTTGGAATTTTTTTTCGCCTTGAATTGTCCTAAGTGTACAGATGCAAAGGAGTAGGTACTTGTAAAGCAACCTCATTAACAGGAGGGACACCATTCACGTCTGTTCTGGGAAAAGTTAATCCCTTAGAGGTACAGGGGAGGTAGTACTTGCATTGACAGGCAGGATGGATAACAGAGAGCAGGAGTCAGTGGGGTGAGGTGACATTTGTGTGGGGACCTGTTCTTTTCTGTGTATTCATAAAAAACTCAGCAAAGGAGGCAAATGCTGAAGTTTGCAAAGCAAGAAGTTTGTCAATGCCCCACTAAACTGCAAAGGATCAGCTAAAGAGCTGCAGAAAGACCTTACTAGGCAAATGCCTGGATAATAAATCATTAGCAAGCAATGCTCAGTGTAGATGAATGTCAAATGGTGTTCAAATGATGTAGGCAAAATACAACCCTAACATGGCACATAAATTCATGCACTCCAAATGTTATGACTCAGAGATGGGATTTTGCTGTTGTGACAGGGTGTCCCCAAGAAGGTCAGCTCACTGCTTGTCACAGTTCCATTCCTCTCCACACCAAAGACATGCAGGAGCAGAGCTGGAAAAGTGCAGAGAAGGCCAACAACGATGAGTAAAGCCCTGGAACAGATTTCTTGAAGGTCTTCCTTCACCTTCAATTTTCCCAAGCTGTTACTCCTCAGATGATCCTACAATTGATGTCCTGAAATGAGGAACCAAGAGCCTCAACAACAAGGGTGTCTCTCACTTGTGCTCACAGAGACAGACCAGTTGGGTTGCTGTGTGCAGACACTACCTGATGGCAGCACACAGGTTGCATCAAGCCATACCTGGAGAGAAGAAGGCCCCTGGCTGATGGCTAATTTTACACTCTCAGTGTGTGCAAAATAGAGAAAGTAATTCTGGTTCGGTCTAGTCACTCTTATACTAATGATTGCATCTCACACAAGCTTTCTGGAGGAACATGGTCAAAAATAGTTGATTCAGACAAATACTACACAGCCAATTTTTAAAGGAAAACCATAAAACAGTAAGGGTCTCAGAAGTCTTACTTTTCTATGGTTGTTTTGTTTGTCTGCCAGCCTTAAACTAGAGTTTACAAATGTTGTGCCCAGATGATAATTCAGTTATTGAGCAGGAGTAATAAAAATGTAGTAGAGAATAAGAGCAGCAGCTCCTGTTATGTTATGTTCTCCTCCATTCTGGTATTTGTCTATTTCCACAAAAAAATACTGGAAATTGTCTAGTCTGTTGTCAGCTTGAGGGAGTCCTTGGCTCCTCTTCTGCTCTTGGTATGAAATGAGTCCCATTCCAGTTAGAGTAAAAAACAACAAAACAAAAACAAACACAGGGGAAAAAAACACAAGAAGAAAAATTTCAGAACATTTCAGAACAAGGATGGGCAGCACTCAGTGTTTCTTCTCATAGTTCCTTCTGCAGCCAGGTTTTTCCAGCTGAGGAGGCTTTATCCAACAAGAACTGCAGCCCCATCCAAAAACACAAGCTCTTGGCAGCGAGCTGGTCCCATCTGATGTAGCAAGAGGACTGAAAATAGCTTTCCTAAGGGAGAAACTTTAGGCATTGCTATCCAATGTTGTTAGGTTTTAGAGTATTTATTTTGTGTGATTAGAGAATTAGAGATTAAGGGTGGGGGGTGTGATGGTTTTTTTTTCCTTTCTCCTCAAAAATAAGCAGCTGAACAGTTTACCCAGGAAGATAAAGCAGAGCACAGTAAATCGTATCAAACCTGCTGCTGCATATGAATCCAAATTTTCACTTTGTAGTTTTGAATTATGTGGAAAAAATTCAGTCATTGACATCAATATTCAATCTTTGTTTTGTACTGTTTTGTAAGTGTAGTTGGCTAATTTTCAAGTTTTCCCATTTATGTTAAGAACAAAGAGGTACAGCTAACAATAATGTTGGATAAATAGATCAATAAAACCTTAGCAGTTTTGTTGGGGGGCAGGGGGAGAACTGTGTAATTTGGATCACCACTTTTTTCCTAACAGGACTATCTGTTTTCAAGTAATTGTTAGCAGTGCCTGTTAATTTAAAGCAATCTAACCAGCCACTGCTGTGGGAGGATTATGACCTGGTCACCCATTCAAGGCATGACACAATGTCATTTAAAAACAAATCCTTAGACTGTGCTAGTGCTACAGCTTGAGTCAAAATAAGTGGAATACTTCAGTAGTAGTAGTAATAGTAGTAGTAGTAGTACAGTGTGTTGTGATAAATGATCCTTAGGAAGCTCTTGGTGTCTTCGTATGCAGACATAGTAACAGAACCATATATAGAGATAAAAATAACCACTGCATATGCTTCTTAGAGAGGGGCTTACATTTGAGAATATCAAAGTACTTAATAGAGATTAATACAGAATGACAACAGGTTTCATGAATATGATTTTCATTTAACTGCTTAGGGAAACAGCAATATAAAGAAACAGTGATTTTCCAGAACTGTGATGATTGAGAATGTGCAGACTGGGCAGAGAAACAATGGAGAGGCAAGTTTCTCATTTTACTGATTTTTGCATATTTCTATTATATTTGTAATAAAAGTGATGTTTTAAAATTGTGTGCTGTACTGATGGATTATACTCTGGTAATATAGAGTAGAGAACATCTGGTTCTGACTGTAGTTACTGGAATGGAAGATCAATAGATTCTTGTGTATGCAAGTCAAATCTGGTGTTTTGGGAAGGAGTGGAAGAAAAGCTTTCTCATGTTTCTTTTAATTTTGTATTTTATGTAACTTCAGATACTATTCCCCTCACTGAAAACATGAAGTAGAGAGATTTTGTTTGTAATGCTTGTAATACTCTGTATATTTTGTTAGCTTTCAGTCTGTGAGATAAAAAATTCCTATCAAGTATTGACAGTTTCACTTATTTACCAAATGTAATTTATGACAATACTTTGGGTTTTCTGAATCACTTTATTGGTAGAATGATTTAAATGTTGCCTGAAACTTGAGGAATATATGCAAAATTTGCAAAGAAAAAAATGTTATGGTATGGATTGTGCTGTTTGGTAATACTGAATTTATGAGTGTGGTCTCTGCTGATGCTCACAGAGAGTGCTTCTTGAAAGATTGTTTCATGCCACATAAGAGAGAAGAAAAATATGAAAGGAGAAGAGGTGAATGGTGATGGGTGAGTTTGAATGCTAGCCACACAGTGGACCACTCTTATCAAGAGCAATACTCTTTCAGTAATTGTAATGAAAATTACATCATTTGATATGTGTTAAGTTGAGAGGTGGGGCCAACTTTGTCTGTATTCTGAAAGAATAGCAAATTCAGAGCTTGCTGATTTTAAGTTGCTTTTCTATTTAAATAGTTGTAGGAGTAGATTTTCACTCTTGATCTGTTTTGCAGATATAGTCCTATGCAGGTAATTTATTAATTTCTGATGGAGTATTTACATTTCAAATTATTGACTATGGCTGTTAGACACTAATTTTCTTCTACAAGGAGCTGAAAACCCTTTGCACCCAACAGCACTCAGAATTAAAGGCACTTCCTGGATTTATTTTACCTCATGAGAGAAAATTACAAACATTGTTATGTTATTCAGAGCAGGAAACATGGGAAATGGTGATCTGTGCTGAAGGATACCAATTCTGCCAGATCCATGGTACTGAGCATTCATTGAGTGCAACATGGAACTGCGACCAAAGAAAATACTGTAAGGCCAGAGCAATTAAAAACTGTGAATTGAGTATGAAATGTTCTGGAAAAAGGAGGGATAAATGAAGAAGGCTGATACTGCTATTAAAATATTATTTCTGCATTTGAATCTAGAGTATGTTCAAGCAAAAAAGTATTTTAGGCTTTTTGTTTTCCAGTAGAATAAAGGAATTTATAACAACTAGGTATTTTTAACATAAAACAAGATGACAAAAAGGTAAAATTTTTATTGATTAGTAGCTGGAGCTCTGTGCATGACTTCTGCACAAAGCACAGTCAGCATAAGAACCTGTTCCTGTGTTTTGGAAATCTGGGATACAAAACATAAATGCATTAATGCTTTGAGCTAGGATGCCTCCAGAAAAAAGCGAACAAATTCTGTACAGGGTTAGGAAATAGTAAGCTTCTCATCCTGCTGATTGTGTGATTTGACTGTCCTGTCTGCTATCACAAGCTGGACAATTTTGTTTGTGCTTTAGGAGGAATTAAAGGATCCCTATTGTGGTATTCATGATTTTGGGTTTCTGAATTTCCTAGCAGCACGCCTGCTAGGTTTCTCTTTGCAAGGGAAAAGATCATTTTCCCACCACCAGATTTATAAACAATCTCTGAGCTGTGTTCTCTCTCAGGGACACAGCTGGTTGTTTTTCTGCCCTGCTCCACAATATGGAGATGTGGGTCTCTCTCTCTCTTTCAACCAATGATATAGAGAGTTGTTATCACTGAGGTCTAGGCATTCTTGCACTGGGCACAAAGAAGAAAGCATTGTACTAAGTTTATACTAAGTTTGTACTAAGTTTGTACCCAGCATTGTACAGAAGCATCGTACGAGGCGTTAAGCCTCGGGCCTGGAACATGGAGCCAAACATAATGAAACTGTCTTAAGCCTTCTGACACATGGAGTCAAAGTCCTTATGCGTGAGGGGAGCAACCACCACAACTGGAAACCCCTTGTGCAAGAACAACACCACCTGATTAAGGTGATTCTCTGAATAGCAGTCCACTCTATAAACAAATCTTGCCTTGGCCTGGTCTTATGAGCAGATACAACTGGACTCTGTACAGAGTATTTGTCATGGAAGTTGGAGATGGTTTTTTTCTGTGTCAGGATAGTGAGCCCTAAATCTCTGCCAGTTGTCACTAATTGTTGATTTATAACATTTGTCCTGGACATGATAAACTGTTCCATTTGTCAATAGGACTGACAGGCTCATAAAAAGAGTTTTTCCTTCTTAATGAGTGGCACCATTTTTTACTGACAGAAGCACAAGGATTTAAAGCAATGTTTTTCAGATTTGTTTTCTTTTGTGTGGAATAAGAGGTTCCAGGGAAACAGTAAGATTTACTGTTGGAAATGCTTATGGTGCATTTATAGAGATGTGCAACTATCATTTTCCTAGTCTTGCTGCCAGATGTCTGAGAGGCCTATTTCTAAATGTTATTAGGACTAAAAGACTTCAGTAAGATTTCATACATTGTTCTACAAATACTCATTTGCTTGCTCAGTTGTGAATTGTGTGGAGGTCTTTGAGATAAAACAAACAGACCAGTATATGGAAGGTTAGGACAAATTAAACATAATTTACCCACCAGATGGAAACAGAAGCAGCAAGTGTGTATATGCATTATTTTGGTGTGTATTCAACTGAATGTTTTTATCTCTTGTCTTCACATGAGAGAGAGTAAATAAAGTAATTTTTAGGATTGCAGTTCAAGTCAAGAATGAACTGGACAGCAGAGTAAGGCTGAAGTGGAACAAAATGCAAAGAATAGCTGAAGTAAGGGAGGGGAAGGGTAAGAATAACAATATGAGGAAAGTGAAAATCAGTAAAGCTGCAAAACCCTGGCTCATCAAGAAGGGCAGAGTCTGGCAGAATATGTTAAGATTGTTTTGATTTTCTTTTTGTCAGAGTTTACTCATTCTTTGTTCCTTTACAGCTGGGAAAAAATGAGTCTTCAAGTGTGTCTGGAGTGATTATGTTTAAGAAAGCCTTGATTCAGAAAAGCCATAGCAGTTCTCACCACATTTCCAGATATTATTGTTTTCATACCAAGTTGAACTTCTGAAGCCCACTTTATTAAACTGAAGAACAACAGCCTTCTTAGTTAACAGTTAATCATCTGTTCTTTATGGCTCCTTTCAAGTCATAGAAACTTTCAGTCACAGAATAATTTAAATCAGAAGAAAACTCTTCAGGTCTCTAGTCCACTTGCCTGCTGAAAGCAGGGCTGAGTTTGAACTTAAATCAGATTGCTCAGGCCTTTGTCAAGTTTTGAATGTTCCACAAACTGTCTGGCAAGCCTATTCCTGTCCTTGATCACCCTGACGGTAGGGCAAAACCCTGAATTTTTGTGTCTAACCAGAATTTCCATTACAGCAACTTCTTCACTGCCTTCACCAATTCCAAAACTCCCATGGTCTCCACAGCTGAAGCTGCTGTAGACCCTCACATCCCCTACCAGCTGTTCCTTAACTGTAGGTCCTGCAAAGCATTTCGTGCCGTTGTCCTGCCCAGTGTCTGAATTTAAAAATTGTCACCGATAGACTCAGTTAACCTGGATACCAAAAGTAAACAGGGAAATTTTCAACACCTGTACCTAGAGATGCTTTGGAGATAGATTGACAGTAACATAAGAATGACAGGCATGCTTCAGCCATGATTGAGCTTATCATAAAGCTGATGTCCATCTGATTTTACGTGTCTCCTGTTTCTCTCCACTGATTGTAAAGGCTGCTGACTGTGCTATATACATCATGGGCATCTAAAATTGAATTCAATTAGTCATGCCTTTGCTGACATAAATTACCATATCTCTACTTATGGGTATTGGAATCCTGCAAGATGAAGTACAAACTTACTGAATATGATAGTTGCAGTACTCTGAAGAACCTGTCCTATATGGGGATGTTGTTGTGGCATTGGCAGCACCATATTTACCATTTAACACTGGCAAGAACCTACTTTAATTTACTATAACAGTTTTATTAATACTAAATATCCTGTTAGTTTGCTCCAAAATGTTTGCAAATTAAACTAATTTAGGCTATAAATGCTTTCTTGTCTGCTCTGCACATCTCCTGACAAGTTGATAATTTTATCTGCTGTTTCTCTTCCCCAGTGCCATGCTATCGTTTTTTTGGCTGAATTAGGCAATGTCACTTCATTGTTCAGTCTGTGCAAGCTTAGACAGAGTTTTTACAACTGTTGATTAGAAACGGTTTGTCATGGACAGGTATGTGGAAAAATGCCAATCTGACTGGGAGTTCAAAGGAAAGAAAAAAAAAAAATTTCCAGCATCTTGGGAAGAAACCTGAATCTGTACAGATACACTGGCCTTCTGTAGAGGGTTCCCAGGCTCTTTTCTTTCTGTTCTGCTGTGTATAAAAATTAATAGGAATAGAGTGAAAAGGTGTTTCTAACTTGCAGGGTTCCTTTCCCTGCCAAAGAGCGTCATTCTCCAACCAGCCTGAGTATCCCTCCTTAATTAGTAACAGATGCAGCAGTACGTGCACAAGCCTTGTGTCAAGAGGACATTTGGAAATCATAGCAGAAGGTGCTGTGCCAGATAGGAAAGGAGTATGTGAAGCTGAAGCAGGGAGTTGTTAGGAGAGTTCAGCAGTTGTTTTGTAAAGATAGGGAGGGAAATGGGGCAGCTGTTATGGGTTCTTAGGTAATGTTGCACATCAGGCACATGATCCCTGCTTCTCTTCACTGGCAGTCTTTATCTGCTATTTAGATCTGTCAAAATGCATAGGAGTTAGCAGGCATGCCTCCATAATTGGTCTTCAAAATTATGGTTAAAACATTTAAGTATCTTCCTCCTGTCCACAAACGGAGAAGCTTTGTAGCAGTTTAATGTCCACATTTTCTTTTCCCCCTTTTCTCTTGCTGTCACATTGTTGTGTATGGGAAGCAGACCAGGTGCAAAGATATTAATGACTGTACCAGTACAGCAGAAGAAACAAAGAACAAAGCAGCACACAAAATCAAGCAAAAAATATTTTTCTATCCCTTCTTTTAGCAATGCTGTTACTATACTGCTGGCACTTTTATTACTTTTGATTATGTTAAGAATACAGTAATTGACTGTATATATTTAATAGAAATTGTTATTGGGCCTTTAAATATACTTGCACCAATCTCAACATATTTAGCCCCTCAATTCCAAATGCTAATTTTGAAAACTTTTGGGGTTTGGTTTGGTTTGGTTTGGTTTGGTTTGGTTTGGTTTGGTTTGGTTTGGTTTGGTGGTCTTTTGTTGCTTTTGGTTTTGTTCTATTACAGTTTTTTTTTTTGTGGTGGTTGTGGTTTTATTATTATTTTAGAATAAATAGTACACTTGTAATGATTAGTACACTTATAAATAGTACACTTAAGAATAGTACACTTTTATGGAGTTACATTGCAAGGTTTCTGCAAGTCTCACTCAACACCTTGATTACAGTTCTTTATATACCAGATAGGCTATAATTTATAAGGGTGTTTAGTGCATTTTTATACCAGACTTTGTAGATTAATCCAAAACACTCCATTTAAAAATTTATTATCTGTGAAAGAGATTTAAACGTATTTTTAAATATAGTTGGAGAAGTTGGATCATAAGTGAGCATTGAAGTGCAGAGCCTTTGATAGGCACTGATCCATAACTGCATGACCAAGAGGGCAGAGTGGCACCTCTGGTGTCATATGGATAAGGAGTGTCAGGCAGTATTGATGCATCTCAGCTATCCACTGCCCCTTCTGAAATACTCTGTGGAGGAAGGATGCTTCCAGGAAACCTGGACTTGAATTTCCCCAAAGCCATTAACAATGGTTTTGGTACTAGGAATATGGGAATGAGGTTAGCAGCCCTGCTGCTTGCAGTGTCAAGCATTGTCAGAAATTCGTAATTTTTGTTGTCCTTCAGGAATATCAGAACCGGTGTCATGTCATTCCCACTTTCCTCATTGTTTCTTTGTACAGTGAAAAGTGAGGAGTTAGGCTTCATGACAACAAGAACTCACTGTGACCTGACAAATCCATAAAACCCTGTGCGATGGCTACGGAACAGTGCCATAGGGTAAGGTAACAGCCCTTACTTTGCTGGAGGAGTTATTGTTTCCCAAGAGTTGGATAATTTGGAGAATTTCTCTATAGACCACTTCAAACAAATTGACTGGTGTTCAGTCACAAGAAGTGTTTCCAATTCTTAAGTGTAGAAAGTGATTTATGAGGTTTTTCAGAAATATTTTTCAGAAGCACATCAAAACCATCTCAGTTCACAGAAATATGGGGCTTTGCCATATGTGAAATATTCTAAAAGAAAGTAATTGTGGCTTAAAATATGTAACCCTGTACTTACACCCAACATGTTTTTGGGTTGGATGTAAGTACCCAAATACATTGGGACATTTTCTACCTAGTAGTTATATTATTGCATAAGCTATATTTTTTAATCTTACTTTACAACACACCTACAGAAACTGCCCTGTACTGTGTGGTAATTACTGGCTAGATCTACCACTTTGCTTGCAATCATTTTCTTTAATGAATCATGAAGGATCTGTAAAATGTATTCATAATATTTGTGTCACTGTTGTTAAGCCAGTGTGTTCTTGTGGGATTGAGCAATCTGGAGAGCTTTATAAATACTTGCAAATATTGCTGACAAGCTGGAGGCAATCCAGTGGAGGGATGCTAGGATGGGTAGAGGGCAGGAACACACAATGAACGAGGGAAGTGGAAGAAACTGTCTTTGTTTTTTGCTACCTACAGGAGCTTTCATAGCTAAGCCAGTTTCTTCTGAGAGGTATACACAAAAAGCAGGAAGTGGCAATGGTTCACAAACTGCCAGAGAAGATGACCTGCATGAGCATAAGAAAAACCCTCTTCTGTAGACAGAAAAGGTTTTCCCAGAGAGGACATAGGATCTCCATCTTTGAAGTACTTGAAGCAGGAGAGTGCAAGGCCCTCAGTACTGATCTAATTTCAAAGGTCCTACTTAGGCTGTGAGGTTAAGCCCCAAAAAGTCCCTCCGAACCTACATTGTTGTCCTTCTCAGAAAGAGATGCATCATAAATAAACACAACTTTATACCCTTCTCTGCACTTGCAAGCTCCCTGATGGCAGAATGAGTGGAGGCAGTGGTGCTGACATGTTATGTGGTTACATTTTGCCTCAGTCTCCCTACTGAAATACTCACAGTTGCCTGTAGTTTACCATGGAATTTTCTTTTATTCTGTGTGCGAAAGTGCATGCCCAAATTCTGGTGCTCCTGCAAGAACTCTCAGTTCTGTATGTGTGTGCTCAGTAGAAACTTGCTTGCACTTAGAAACTGAACTCTCCAAAGACCCGGACATCACAGTTTGCTTAGGCTCTCCCAGCAATTAGCACTGACGAGCCTGTGTGTGCTCCTGACGGAGGGTGTCAGAGCACTCTGTGTCCCGGGGCTGCAGAGATGAAGCAGAGTTTCTGCAGCAGCCAGAGCCAGCTGCTGTGGGCTGGGATGGGGCCAAGCCTGGGAAGCGAGAGCAGGAAGCCTGTCTCTTGTGTGTGTTCAGTGACCCCTTTTTTGGTGCCAAAGCAGTGTGGAGGAGGGAATAGGTTCAAATTTAGTGGGGACAAAACCTAAACTGGGAGTAAGGGATACAGGCAAGGGCTGTATTTATGCAGCTGTGTGGATGTCAGCTGAAGGCATCTCGGTGGCCCTGTAGATGCCTGTCTGCTTTACTTAAGCACCTCCATGCATGTGCAGCTCCTTCCTGTAGCGATGTCTCCATATTCTGGGAGAATTTTCTTGAAATACTGAAATTTTATTTGGATAGTCCTTTAGAATAAGCTTGTCTGAAGCGCAGTAGAACCCAGCTCTCTGTACAGCCTGTTCCTGTGACCTGAGGCTGTTAACATCATGCAGATATTCCATGAAGGTGGTCTTGCACTGCATAACTTCAGGGCAGATGAGGTGTTGGCTGAGGCATACAGTGCTGGGTACACAGCCAGAGAGCCAGCTGGACTGTTCTAGACAGGCTGAAAGAGAAGGCACCTGCACAGCAGCTTGCTGTGTGTCCAAGGACTGCGGTGACACACAAAGGAAAGATAAAGATGGTCTGAGTGGAAAAGGGGGGCTGAGCACAACTCAGAGTGGATTCTGTGACAAAGCAGGAAGCAAATGACAGGTTTGTGATACTGAGGCTTGAGATCACACTAGCAAATAAACGCACAGAAACTCTCTAGATAATCCCTACAGCTTGCTTTCATCCAAAGCCTGGATAAGAACTGTATTTCTGTCTCATCGGTCTGCTGCTTCATGCTGAAGGGATGTAAATCTCACTGGCAAAGCACATGTCAAAGCAAAGTATGGAGTGCCAGCAATTAGGCATTTCCCATCCTGGCAGTGTTGTTGCAGTTGGAATTCAGGAAGGTTGGCTCATATTTATTACATGTTTTCTTCCTGTGTATATAATTGGGTTTTTTTCACTGTGCAATAGAGTTGCAGAAAAAGAAAACATAAATCTGCTGGTGACTGAGATTAACCTTGGCACTGCACCAGAAGCACATTAGTTTGGTCTCCTTAGAAGTTACACACTAGCTTTAAGAAGTTAGAGAGGGAACATTTTATTACATTTCTCTTCTTAATCTGAACAGGCCTGTAGTACATTTTTCATAAGGGTCTCAAGGGGGAATTGTCTAGACACACCCTGTTCTGCATGAGTAAGCATGGCAGAGCTGGCCCCACCCCATGTTCATTTGATAATTAATTTGCGTCCCTTTTAGTGATAGGACTTAAGCTGCTTAGGAGTCACTATGATCTTGACATGCCTAAATTACAACCCAGATTTCTAAAAAGCTGTTGAAATGTTAATGGATATTCAGTGTATCTTTGATGTGAACTTAAAAGACAGTTTTCATAGAAGAAATTGCCATTGTGTCAACAAGAGATTTCTCACCAGAATGCCTGTGACAAAAGTAATTCCATTTATAAATTCTGTAACAAATTACTAAGTGCTGCAATACCCACATTATGCAAGGAAGTTAGAAAGGATGACAAGGATTCTGTGGCAGCAGTTTGGAGAAAGCTTTGCAGTATTTTAAGGACTTGATACCTTTTCATTTGAATTACTTGTGAGTTTTGTTTGACGTGTTTATTGTTGCAGTCTTTAAACATGTTTATGTAAGTTTTCAAAGTCACATAGGAGAGCTGTGGTTCTCATGGACCCTTCTGGACTTCAGATGGCAAAAACAAATCATACAATCATAGAATGGCTTGGGTTGGAAGGGACATTAAAGACCATCTAGTTCCAACACCCCTGCCATTGGCAGGGACATCTTTCAGTAGCCCAGGTTGCTCAGAGTTCCATCCAACCTGGCCTTGACCACCTTCATGAATGAGGCACCCAGAACTTCTCTGGGCAACTTGTTCTGGTGCCTCACTACTCTCATGGTGAAGAATTTTCTTCTCATATGCTATTCCTAATGTTAATTATTCCTAGTTCTTCATGTGTTCTTCCTCAATGCTTGCCAAAATGTATTTTCTGAATTTTAGTAATGACATATGTTGTCTCTGTTGCAAAAACTCAGTATTCCCTGTGGAGCAGGTGTTGGATGCACCCTAAGAGAAGATACCAAGATAGATCTTTCCTAAGTCTTTTGGGATGATTTTTTTTTGTCTCCCTGGATTCAGCTAAATTAACTCATTTCCACCATCCCACTTGAGGAGGTTTGCTGGAGCCCTTGGTTCTAAATAGAAGACAGAAATGTATCTTGGGACCACACCAGGGTCTGTCCCTCAGCAAGCAGTCTGCTGCCATTCAGAAACGTGTCACACATTCCCTCGTGCACCCATCAGAGGCAATGTTTGCTTGAGGTCAGGCAGTGTGGCATATCAAGGAGAAAATAAAAGAAAGTAAGGGTAGAGGGAAGAAGATGTCAAGAGGATGGATGAGGCTCTGCTAAGCAATAGGACAAGAGGCAAGGGGCAGAAACTGATGCACAGCAAATTCCACCTGAACATCAGGAAGAAATTCTTTACTGTGCAATCCCTGGAACAGATTCCAGAGAACTGGAACAGATTGCCTAGAGAGGTTTTGGAGTCTCCCACAGTGGAGTTATCCAAGAATGATCTGGACAGAGCCCTGTGCCATGTGGCCCTGATTGGGCAGGGGTCTTGGACCAGATGACCACTGTGGGCCCTTCCAACCTGACCCATTCTGTGAAAGCACCTTGAGGATATATGCGGGGAATACATCACTGGAAACAGACCTTAGGGAGGGAAGAAGGGGATGAGAAAAGGAGAAAATGAGAAGTGCAAAAAAATTCCTATCACTAGGTTAAGTGACAAAATGTGAGACATTCAAGGCTATGAAACAGCACGAAAGGGAAATTTTCTCTGATCTTCCCTTCACAAGAATGTTAGCTCTTGTCTTTTTACAAACCGGACTTAAAAAATCCTAGCATTGCCTTTCTTTTGACTCTCACCTTCCTAAGTGCCTGGCACCAAGTGTGCTCAGTTTTCATTGAAATTGTACACTTGGATTAGATTATTCCACTAGGCACATTTTCTCCCTGTTGTGTCCTAGGCCCTACTGCACGATAAGACAGCATTCAGAAATGGTGCCACAAACTTTATTCTTGAGGGGTTGAAAATGAGGTATTTTTGGTTCTTTTGATAGTTTACAGGCTTACAAGCCACGATAGCCCCCTTCCCTTTTCTTCATCCTTCCTATTAATCTCTCAAAGTGATCGTGGTCTATCATCAGTGACTGGATCCCAAACCTGTGCATCCTGTGCCTTGTCTTCATGTGTAACTCAGAAATCACAGACAGAGTAAGTACTGCAGGAGCTGCTCCACAAGATTTGTAAGGGGAGATCATAACCTGCAGTAAATAAGTCTTTTTCCATCTATCTCTGGTGCAATCTCAGCAGCAGAATAAGCACATGGCAAAAGCTTAGGAAATACTCTGTTCCTTTAGTTCTTCAAATGACTCCTGCTTGTCATAGCTCTGCCTGAAATTCAGAAAGGTTGGCTGTGGACCTTCCAGCAGCTGCTGCTGGCTATTTGAAGTGGTGGGCTTAGAGCAGTCAAAAAACCACCATGAATGCTGTATTTATTCTGGTAATGGCAAAATTATTAGGAGGGTTTTTTTCACAAGGGGATATCTACTGGTCTTATTGTTCCTAAATGACTACTTGTTAAGTGACTTTATTAAGCTACCTTTCCTTTTGTCTGGTACTTCCTTCCTTACAACAAATTGCCTATTTTTGTAGAAGATACTAAAGAAACTACTTTGCCCGTGGACTAAACAGGGAATGCAGCTTAGACTTCCCATGCTTGGCTGCACTCCCACACTGGTGCTTATATAGTAATTTTTAAGTGAGCCTGAGAGGTGCCATTTACAGACAGAAGACAGGGGAGAATTCAAGAGAAGAGTAGAGAGCTTTACACCTTCCAAAACTGTGAATTTCATGCTACCTCTGCCATACACCTCCTTCTGAGCTCTCTGTGTATACACTGTACATACCTTGGGTTTTCTTCTGGCAGTAAAATAGGAATTGCTGGCACAGAGCTGTGAACTGACATGAGCTTGCCCAGTATTTCTTTACTAAAAGTAGAGGAAAGAGCTCATAACATGTTTGTATTACATAGCAGATTTTATTAATTTTGTGATGTACTGACAAGGGATAACAAAACCAGGTTGACTAATTAAATAAATTGTAATTTACTTTGTAGTAGAAAACATATTTTGAACTACCACAAGTTGCTACTCATGTCTGTCTTCCTTGCAGGCCTGTCTTTTCAAAAGCATTATGAAATAGTAATAGCTGTGCCAGTGAAAACCTAAAATTCCTTTAGCTTTGTATCCTATCTCCTGTATCTCCAGTGGTTGCTTGCCAAATGCACAGCAACAAAAGAACAGCAGAGTGGAGCAATCACTGAGTAGCGTGCCTTCCTCTGGTGTTGTGTGTCTTGTGGGGTTTAGAGCCAGAGGTTCTTGATATTTATTGATATTTATTACCTTTGAATACTTTTTCCCGTTGACAGTTGCGCTCTTGAACATGCAGATATAGAGAATTTTAGGATCCTAAATGCCATTTAGTAAGGATCTTCACAGCTCAACTACAAGCTGTGTGGAGAAACGTGTCCTTTTGTTCTTTTGAATCTGCTACTTCCTATTGCTTTAGCTTTCCTTTTGGTTTATGGTTTTTGGGTTGTCTCATTTTTCCTTGGGGTGGGGGGGTTGTTTCTTTGGTTTGGGGCAGGTGTTTGGTTTGTTGGTTGGGTTTTGTTCATTTTTTTGAATTAAAGAGACAGTAATTCATCAGTCAGGTCATCTCTTCTTTTTAGTTTTGTAAATCTCGTTACTTAGCTATCTCTTTTCCAGACAGGGAAGTCCTAGCACATTTATTTTAAAAGATTTGTTCTTTAGCTTTTTTGATAGGCTTGTCTGAAAACAGTTTAGGATAGAATGTTGATTTTCCTGCCCAACTCTGATGAAGCTGGGGACGGAGATGTACATGTGTGTTCATGAACAGATACGCAAACTTCTGCCTCCACTCCACGCTTGTTTCATCCTCAGAGTTTACCTCTGTGGCTGGACTTGCACACTGCAGTGGGTGGGCACAGAGAGCCCCATCGTGCAAATCAGCTGCTGTGAAATGTAATAGCAGCTGCTTGGAAGAAGTTTACAGGCTTTCTGCAGTGGCAATGGGTGATAGTTCTTTGACTTACCTTCTACAAGGGAGCATTAGAGGTACTCTTTTGTAATGTTGCTTCTCTAGATGCTTAAGCAACTGATACTTTAATCTGCTCCTCACTTAACATGGTTTGAAAAGGGCTTGGCACTTTTATGAGAAAAAGGATCCTGATTTGAGCTCAAAATATCTGCTGAGTGATTTCTAAAAGAAGAAAACTTGTAAAAAAATATTTGATTTATGGCTCAGTGAGACGTACGTAGCATGTTTGGGGGCCAGGTGTAGACTAATCTGTCAGCATTTTGCCACTGTCATAGGAATTTCCAACATGTGCCACCGTGTTCCATGCCCTTAGGACTCAAAAGAGATCACTCCTATGTTTGGTTTCCCAGCTCAGATAACAGCACAAACATCTCACCAACAGACTGAGACCTACACTGACCTATAATAGCATTATATAAGCAGTCACTTCAAGAAAAGTCTATCTATGCCTCACGTGATAAAATTGTGCCTTGTGCCAGGGACCAGTGCAAATTTAGGCACAATGTGAAGTCTATAGTGGAATTGGAGAAAATTTCCACAAAATTATGTGGTGTTCCTAATTCAAAAGCTATCTTCAAAATGAAGAACCCAGAATACTTAGCGTGAGCAAACCATTAAGGAATCACCAAACCTGTTCAGGTGGAGATTTCCATAAAAAAACAGGCACCTGATACTGTCATCTCAAATGAATATGTTAGAGCAAAGATTTAAACATTCAAATACTACATTTTGTAGTGGGATTTGTAAGGAAGACTTAGCAGATGGCATTGTTAGCTCTGCTACTGATACATAGTTTATTTTAACATGTTTCTGTTATCTTATATCTCTGTTTTGTCATGTGGAATCTGAATCTACTCTCACTACTCTTTCCGTCTTCCAACAATTTTTCTCTCTTATGCTAAGATAAGGTGACAAAAACTACTAGTGTTTTTGTGTTTTGTTTTACAATCATCACTGCAGTCTCTGGAGTACCGTAATTTTCCTTTTTCTCTTAATTGAAATGTTTTGATTTCATTTGCATGCTTTCCTCAAGCTTAATCATCTAGAAATGAACTCGGAAATCTTACATGGTATACTGTAGTATTTCCCATTTTCTTTGGTTTCTGGTTTTGTTGGAATAATTTAGACCTTGAAAATAATATTTTTACTGATAATTTGACTTTTAATTTTATTTTTCCTGGTAGAACTAAGAAACATATTTAAAGATTAGAAAAAATGAAAGATTGTAAAAAAATACCTTCCGTTTTTCATATTTCAAACAAAGCAAAGCTGGGCAGTATACTTATATAAAACTTTATGCTGTTGTTGTTTCCTTAACCAGCTTGCTTATTTGTCTTTAATATACATGGTTCTCAGATTTGTTGGGGCCTAAGATTTGCTGGAGCTGGTTATACAGTCAACACAGAAATGTTCTTCCAAATTTCAGGTTCATTTAATCTGTATAAATTGTTCTTATTAATTTCATGTGTGGCAAGTGAAAACAGTACAAGCTGATTTCTTTTGTCTTTCATGCTCATTCGTGCTGCTGGAGCCACACAACAGGCCAAGACAAGGGACCAAATGTACTTCTGCTTATGCCTCTTACTCCACCCAATGTACCCCAAATCGTTTTTAAGCTGTGCAAAATCACTGGAGCTCAGCCTGAAGGCACCTCACGAGGAGCAAGGGTGGTTTCTTGTTTTCTTTGTTCCCTAAAATAAATGCTTTCACTGCCGGTGAAAGAATTGGCCTCATTTGTGCCTGGTTGCTTGTTTCCAAATCATGGCTGCCTCCCACATGCCTGGCAAAGCAGTCACATGGAAGGCTGGTTTGACAAACTGATTTGGCTGGAAAATACTCTTTTACCCACCATGCCCCCAGCCCAGCCCACCAGCACCTCCAGCAGTAGCAGTCATTAGTCCATTAGTCCTTCCCTAGTCCATTACACCTCCTGCCATACAGGCTGGTGGGCCAGGGGCGAGCAGGTGGCCTTGGAGCCTCCTTGTTCCTGTAGCCCAGCCAGCTGTGCCTGCTGGAGGAGCTGGCACCAGCTGCAGCCAGGGAGGAGAGATCAGTATCTCCAGGTGGCAGATCAGTATCTTCAGATGGCAGATCCAAGCACCTCAGCTCCTTTCTTCAGGGTGTGAATTAAGCCCTTTGAAGTCAGAAGGTAAGATTCCATGTCTTTGCACCCCAAAGCATGCCAAGAGGCCCAAGTAGAAGGAAAGGGGTAGAGCCCACACAGAACAAGGAAAGCTTTAGGGCACCAGCAGCGGCATGTACCCATAGCACCCTGGGAAGGGTTCAGTGGGGCTGTTTCACTGTGTGACAGATGTTAAAAAAGGGATGCCAAGCTTGTTTGTAGAGATCAGGCACAACTGATTGAAGCATGGAAAGATTCCTTGTGCTCTCTTGCTTTGATAGTAGCAGGAAACCCACAGAGAGATTATCTAACTTGTACTTATTAAATATCCTGTGTTTCCTGCTTAAGGCAAATTCATCGGTTTAGGATGTGATTTGATTTACTGTTTAGGTTTCTTCTGTGTATCTTGAGATGTTGAAGGAAATCCCTAATAGCATGGGATACTTCCTGGGCAATGAATGGACCAAACTGTGTGTAGCAGAGTTGTAGAGGGAAGGCTTCTTGGCTAGACATGAGAAGTAGGACACAGGGTTTGTGAGGATGTTTATGATTGGATTTATGCCTAATACAGTTTCTAAGAATTGCCAGTGCAGTATCTAAATAACAACTTTAGCAAACATTGCAACCAATTATAGTATCTAAAGTGTTATAATATAAGCAGGTTCAGCTAGAAATATACAGGTTTACAGTCTTCAGCCTTGCAGACTTCACAACTGCAAATCCTAGATGCTCTAGGATTTTTTTCTCCATATTTGGTTGAATCTTACTCACTTTTACTCAGATATCCAAAAGGGAGTGTTCCATCTTCAGGCTGGATGGACCCTGCAGGCATCTGTGTACCCAGAAGCTGCCTGCAACCTTGCACAGTTGTCCCAGTCTCCAGCTGTGTTTCATACCCTTTTACTGGCTGATGTGCTCCAAAGTAAATGCAAACATCTCATCTCCCCGACTCTGGAATGCATTAGCTGTGCAATCATACAGACAGTTCCTCCTGCAATTCCCACCTGGTGTTCCTGTCTTAGGAAGAGCCACATTGAACATCAGGGAAAAGGAAAAAAGGGTGGGAGGGACAGGGAAGATGGGTCTGGGGGGAGAAGAGAGGTGTGATGTGTGCATGCAAAGTCCCAGCTACCTTCAGCTGGTGTCACACTGATCAAAGTCAATGTAAGTGAGGTTCCTGGGAGTCTGACATAATGCACAACTGTGTCAAATGGTTGTATCAAAACACATTATTGGTTCTGCAGGTGTGAAGAAGGGCTCTTGAGCTGTGGATTGTAACTGCACTGTTAATTTTATGTTTTCATTGCCCAAGAGCAGCAGTATGTTCTTCAAGATCCCTTGTGGAGCTGATCCTGACTGCATGTGGTGCAGCAGAGGGAACATGGTGCTGTTGTGGAGAATATAATTGGTCATTTTTCAGCTGTCCTCTCTTCTCAGAACACTTGCCATTTTTTTTCTGCTGTAACATCTGCACGCCTTCACCAGGACAAAATGTATGTAGATCATGTCTGCACATGTCTTTTTCTTTGAGTCCTGAAGCAGTTAAGTCTCTTGGCTGGCTGGTGAGAAAAGGAACACAAAGACATATTGTAAAATACAGATGGAATTTTCTGTGTCACCAGTGAGGCCTCTGTCTCCATTTCAGTCCCTCTTGTTTATTGTATTACCCTCCTATCTCAGGCAAGAAGGGTGAGCCTAACATTGAAATTTAGAGGACCATTACTGGATATAACTGCCTGGACATATTTTTATTTTTTTAAACTAAGCTGTTATGTATTTCAGCTTCCTATTGTTTTGTGAAAGATTATTTTGTTAAAGAAATCTCTGTCATTGCCTGGACACTGTCTGATGTGATCTGTATTTTTTTTTTCACCTTTTCAAAAGAAAAAAACATCTGAGTGCATCTGGAGAAAGAATGATCTTCATGTTTCCTAAGTTACCAACATTTTTTCCTATTTTGAAATTAAAACGGTGATGGTAGTAATAGTAGTAGTAGTAGTAGTAGTAGTAGTAGTAGTAAGTAGTAGTAGTATACTTACATGTATTTTTATTGTCTTAGGCCTGTCTCTGTCTGTGCTAGGCCTATGTGCAGAAGCTAATCATATCATACTATACAGTATAATAATACTATATCTTGCACAGACATAGCAGAAATTATTTGCACTTTATTTCTGGGGTAACCATCAGAATGGCCGATGGTGATGGCTGATGTCATTCAGTATAATGTTGTCTTGGTCACTGAAATAAACAATGTGACAGAAACCCAAAAGTTCACTGTAAACTCAGAACTTTGCAAATTTTGGTGCTGACTTGAGTTTTGAAATGTCACATGTGCAGTTTGCATATTCCCCCTGGGGACTATCTTTATATGTGGTGCAGTGCAAAGTCACTGGAAGCAATCAAGGTAGCCTCTCTAGGCATAATTATTTTTTCCAAAACCTAACTGCATTCCCTGTTTTAACATTACTTTTAGCCCAGCTATAAAAGGAAGGTGATGAAAGTCACAGGGGAGCCCCTGCTCAGAGACTTCCAACTCAGCTTTGAAGGCCATGGGAAAACCTGTAACACTTGCCTGGCTATCCTCAGCTGGATTGCAACCTGAAGAAGAATTTGTCTGTAGAGATGCAAATAAGCTTCCAAGCTTGAAGTGCTGAGCTCAGCTTTCCTGAGTTTAATCCAGCTGTGACAGCATTAAACACTATTGAACATCTGCCAAGGAAGGGCTTTTTAATGGAAATAGTGTCGTTCTTTCGGTAGAGTCTTTACTGTAGTGTTTTAGAAAACAAATCCATGTTTTTCCACAGTTTGCGCAGTTCAACTATAATGGTTGATGTAAACCTGTCTGACTGTTCAGGATCATTCTGGCCTCAAAATCAATGATAGAGAGCAAACATTATGGGCTTTTATTGAAGAGTTTACTTCTTAGACATGCCAGTAAGGGCAAGTAAGTCTAAAATGTTGCAACATGTTAAACTGACTGTATGTTTACTTTTGCCATCTAATCCTTTTCCTCTCTTTTGAGCTTTTTCAGATCTAACATTTTGCTGTAACTTCTGCCTTTCTGTAGAGTTTCTTGAATGTCAACTTTCCACAGAAATGTTTTGCTCTTTCTTTTTATGTTTTCATTTAAAAAAATGAAAGTACAGGAATATTTAAATGTTGTATGAGGGGTTCAGCATTGTAAGTCTCAAGATAAGATTCTGCAACTGTCTCTTGACAAATTCTGTTGAAACACGTGCCATAATGTATAATCCATCTCACCTTTCCAAACTTGCATTGGCTCTGCAGGACCATCAAGACTTAGCAATTATTTAAATAAACTGATACAATATGATTTGCTCTATAATCAGGAATTGTACCTAAGTAAAGGGTAACATTTCATAAGGTCACTCTTGTTGCTATAACAGAAGCAGCTATCTGTACAGCAAAAATATGAGAATAATTACAAAGACTTTCTGATCCCAATTTCAACTGCATTCAAGAAATGTAGTCAACTTTGGGATATAATTTAGTCATCAGTTAGTCACAAACATTCATTTTTCCCTCTTCAGATAACTGCTTTACCATTGAAATCTGATCAAACATACAGTTCACCTTTTAGCTCAACAGATTTTGTTTTATATAAGTACATTACTGAAAATGAACTAAAGTGGTTAAATTTCTTTTAGTTTTCCTTCACATATCAACGTCGCACATTATTTGTTTTAAAATAGGTTTTTGCATTTAAATTTTGGCCTGATGTTTTCTGATTGTAGTCCTATCACTTAGTCTCTGTTTCCTTAAACTATATCAGTAAACCCTTAGACATTTCTTAAGTTGAAAAACTTAGTAAAATACTATCCATAACATATCAAATTTAGAAGACCAATAAGACAGCATATTGCATTGGTAAATTAAAATCACAAATAGAAAAATCTCACTAACAATTTTTTTATATTACCTTTGAGAGTGTCTCAGACTTCTGTGAACAAGAAAAAAATGTATGGTTGATATTTGTCCATAGGTATTGGGAGCCAACAGTGTGTCAGTCTTAGTATGATGCTGAAAAGCTGGATCTCAGAAATGCAGGAAAATTCAAAGATCCTTCAGAAATGGTCTGCTAAGAACAAACATATGCTTATTGATGATTACTAAAGTTCTACACCTCAAAAATTTGGAAAATATTGCTGTCAATGTCTTCCTGTTGAAAAAGAAGTCATAATGTTCTTCTCTTTGCTTCACTGTATCTGGGCCTGCCAGGACTAAGGCAAAAGACCTGTGACTGAGCAGTAACATGGTAACTCTATAAAACTTCCTTAAAGACATCTTCTGAGGCAATTTCTTAGAAAAAAATGAAATGTTCTGAGCAAAACTGATAAACCACATGGGATGTGAAACAAGGCTACTAACATTAATTGTAGCAGGAAATTAAGAGTAACTTTTTACCCAAAACTAAACTGGATTTCATTTTTGTCTCTGTCTTAGACTTGTGTAATTCCATTTTACCTGCTGATGTTGATTCATGCAGTAGTACAACCAGCATTATTAGAGAGGGGTTTTTCACTGACACAGAACAATTTCCTGAAGTAAAAACTTCATATCATCACTCAGGGAGGGTCTTACATGACTCATCATCACAGGTTTTTGTATGCATTGTTTTAAAGACAAATCTAACCCTCTTGAACTCATCGTGTTTTTCTGCCCACCTGTAGAGGGAGTGAATTAATCACTTAATCTCGTTCTTCAATGTGCCAGAAAGGTTGTTTTGGTCATTTTATATAATTACAGCTTGCAGTTGTTGATGAGGAGATGGTGTGATTATAACATTATTGTACCTGTCTGAGTAGCAAACTCTTACTGTGCAGGGGTAGATGGAATCATCACAGTTCTGAGTCTGTAGTCAGAAAAATCTGGTTAAGTGCACACAAGTGGTCTGAGACTTGTTTTAAGATCAATTTGCTCTTACTAATGCACTGGAGCAAAATCACAACTTCTGGCTTTGATGGTGTGTTTGTTGGCGTTTACAAAGTAGCAGAGGATACTGACAGAAAACTCAAGAGAGCGTGGAAAGTTGGGCAAGAGTGAGGTGATGCGTGGTTACTGCAGGGACCAGTTCTGCACTACCTGCCTTCAGGGTTTTCAAAATTACAGGTCTCTAGAGCAGGCAAGGTGTATCTCATTGTAATCCCTAGAGTCAATGAATAGCACATATGTCAGTGACTAATCAGCTGCATTTAGAAAAGTGATTGCAAATGGAGCTTTCTAAAGGACTGGCACTTAGTGTGTCTTTAATGTGTGCCTGACACGTTGGAGCAAATTGCTGATGGCAGGATTTTCTGAGTAATCATTTTGGATTTAGCAACTGCTCTTCCTTTGAACCATCTGAACTCAGTTGAGGCTCACAAAGCAAACCTGTCTGCTGCTCCTGTTTCTCCCCTGCAAAAAGCAGTAATTTTGGGGAGATTCTGTGTAATTGTTTAATGATAACTTGAATGAGGGCAGTTGCAAAACTCTTCATGTATTTTTTGTGAAATGTTCATGACCTCCTGACTTTAACTGCATATTGAAGAGCTCCTAGAGGAGAAGGAAGTGTGTTACTATAAATGGTATGTAAGATTGTTTCCTGACTGACGCTTATTTCTTTGCTTGTTTTAAAGGCTCCTTAGATTGGTAGCACCTATTAATCTTTTGTTAATCTAAATAAAGCATGAAAACTGTATTCCTTCTGCATGAATGGCACTCAGGGGAATGAACCCCTCCTTGGCATAGAATTACTAAAAGTCCTAGGCCTGTCTGTGCATTTATCAGAAATTAAGTCTTCTTAGGCATGCTAAAGACTACAGTAATTCAAGAGACCTAGGTCGGTCTTTAGTGAACTTGAATGTTTGGGTTTGGTTTTTTCCTGTCAGGAAATGTCTGTATTTTCAAATTTTAAAAATCATGTCTTCCCTCTAAACACCTTCTGTAGTCATTTGAAAAGACTAGTTTATGAAATGCCATTGGAGGAAGATGGAAAACAAACCAGATGGGAAAGGCTCATTCTTTAGTAACCATCAAACTTCAAGAATACCTCAGGAGCCTTTATTTCAAGTACTGTAAAGTACTTGAAGTATTCTATCTTGGAGCCTTCCCTGTGTAAGTTCTGGAGCTCAGGGCTGATAGCACTGGATTCTTAGAAAGACAAAACAGGTGCCAGAGGAAGTCAAGTTCAGCAGAGGATACATAATGTAAAGAAATCACTTTTGGCAGTCTTTCAAAAAAAAAAAAATTCCTCTATAAATCTGTCCACTGTGATTTTGAATATGACTGTTTTGTCCAAATCTCCTCTGCAGTAGTAAAATAAGGATTAGTCTGGAGAAGTGCTTCTGGCCACCCAGTGCCATAGAGATGATCAGAAGATTTTTTTAGGTTCACAGTCAGATGACAGAAATAAAAGCTGAAGGAAAATATGTATTATTCCCTTTAGCCCAACTCACTTCTGAGTGATGAGTGTCCCCTGTTTGTATGTTCTCTGGTGTTTTGTTCATCCTAGTGCTGAATTGCCAGTACTTCTGGGGGTGGGGGTATGTTTTTCCACTGTTGACTTAATTCCATCAGTCTAACATCACTGATGGGAGCTTTTCTCTTGCTTGGTATTTACATCATCCTGAATTTCAGATAAAGTCAAGATGCATCCAGCTCAACAGCTTTCCCATTTTGGGAAGAACTTCAGATGCTTCCTGTTTGTAATTTACAGCTGTGTCACATACATTTCCTTTCATGTGCAGGGATCCAGCTGGGATCCAAAGCACATGTGTCAAGTCATGGCTGTGAGAACTGCTTGGTACTCTGATTTCTTGCTTGGAGGTTTTTCAAATGAAACTTGTTTGTAAATTAGCAGGACTTTTAAATTACCTATCAAAATACTGGCTTCAATTCTGACCATTAGGAGTGGAGATTGTTGCTTTATAAATGCTATTAAAAGGACAATCCTAGCAGAACTACTACAACTTTGCTTAAGAAGAGACAGGACTGTTGTCACAGTGATTTTCCTTTTGAAACCTACTAAAAAGAACATTCTTACAAAATGTTGAACTGCAAAGACTCATGTTCTTGTTAGGTTTGAAGATAAAAGGAGGAGAAAACGATTCTTTTATTCTTCTCAGGTTTGATTTTTAAATTTCACTTTGAAGTTGGAAACTCATAGTTTATGATTGACTGCAATAATAAAGCTCTGAATTATGGAATGAGTAAACATCCTGACTGCAGTAATAAAACAGACACTTTAAAAAGCACAGGAGAAATCTGGCATGACAGACTATGCTAAAGTACTCAATTCAGTTTTCTTTGGGATCCAAAAGAAGGTGCTATGGTCTAAAGGTGCAAAAAGAGTGAAAACACCATATAAGTCCCTGTATACTTCACAGGCTTCCTAAAGATGAAATTGGGTGGTTGTTATGATGAAGAATTGTGAAGAATCACTAGACTTGCAGTCCTCAAAAAGTTCTCAATCATCACTGCCACAGGAATCTTTGGATTCTGTTGAGTGCCTGTGGGCTTGCTTGCCTAGGATGGTTTTTGTAGTAGCCCTTCTCAGGGAATCATTAAAATCCTGTGGAGTTTCACTCCAGGTGAAGGTAACAAATTACTCTCCTAGTAACAGCCTCCATATCATTTTTATCTCCATAGTTTTTAAATTGCTATATGGTGACTGTAACAGGGAACTTCCCTCTGGACTAAGGAATTGTTGTTGCCTTTTCAGAATGCCCTTCAAAGATATTCAGATAATTGTTCTGTGGATAGAAGTGGAATTTTTACTTCACTTGAATAAAAACCAGATTTCACTACTTCAAATGGAGATTGTTGAAAATCTCTGTAGAGTACAAGGTAGGATTTTTCTGTCGTGTATGAAAGAGATACTGTACATATACCACACAGCCATTGTTTTGAAGAATGGTTAAAATCTTCAGAAGTCAGAAATAACTTGGAAGTTTAACAGTGGAAAGGACAAGAATTTAGAGATTAACTCTGATCTCCCAAAAGCAGTGTGAATTAAAAGGACTGAATGTCAAGAGCAAGGCCAGATTGGAGGCCAATATTTCTGTGAATTACTTCCTTCAAATGTAACAAGGGTGTGGATGGGAAATAAACAACAAGAAATATCAGAACACATTTCTGCGTAACCAGCACTATTTCAATGATGTTGGGGATGTAGTGTCATTGTCATGTTACCCACAGAGTTTGGGATATGATACCACTGTTAGTGCACGGCTGCATCTTGGCTGTGAACAAAACGTGGCAAACTCATGGCCCTGCTTTCATGGAGCACTGATTATGTTAGACCTGATGTTTGACGCTTGTTGGATTTGTGAGGAAGTCCTCAGTCTTTCTGTCATGCTGTTATTATTCTGCAGCTGTCCTTAAACAGGTTTGCTGCGTCAGTGCTTGCTTGTCTCTTTTCACACTGCCCTTGCAGACACCTGCTTTCTCCTCCAGTCTGTTACCTTAACATCTCTCTTGGGTGATCCCAGGTACATGCTGTTTCTGCTCTACACTGTCAGGGTATGCATGTGCCAGATACAGAAGTTGTTGTTTCCACTCTTTGAATTGAGTAACAGTGACTGCAGGTTTACATCAGCTCACGTTTCATTTGTAGTTTTTCAACATTATGCTTGTTCTGCCTTACCTCAAGTCTTTTGCTGCCCTTCCTTGCCTTCCTGTCATAACCTCTTATCCCCTCTTGTGCTTTTCTTTTCAAATGTGTCATTTTCTCAAGCTTGTTTTCACCTGTGTCTTTGTTCTTCTTTTTCTTTTTCTCCTTGTTTTGGCTCCATTTGCCCACTCCCACTGCAGGTTAGCTGTGCTGTAGCTTTTCCTTTGTTAAAACCCTCTCTGTCTCTGTATGGTTCTCAGGGTGGCACTTGTACTGTTGGCTTTCCTAACAGCACTGCACAGATATTTGCTGCTGCCAGGTTTTGCAAGGTGTGCCCCACAGTACCCTGACCACCGTGCCCCAGACTCCTCCACCAGGCTCTGGGGCTCAAGGCTTAGTCTCCTTTATCCTCTGGTCAGACCAAGACCTGGCGATCCTTACCCAGTGCCAGGAGCCACTCCAGTGCAGTCAAAGTGCCCCATCCACAGCTTATTGTTTATAGGAAGGGACCTAATGTTAAAACAAGGGAAGTAAGTTGCAACATTTAGGCAGGAGCATTAAGATGTGCCCTAGAGGGACTTTTCATTAAGTTTATTCAAGTTGCAGTTCTTAAACCTGTGTCCACACCTGACAGTCTTACCCATGTCCTCTGAGTATTTTCCTCTTAGAATTTGGGAAGATGTTGGAGCCTGGATTGGGAATGCTGAGTTGAACTTTAGCTTCTCTTTCTGAAAAGCTTGTCTTTCTGGTGCTGGTTCTGAGCACCATCCTCTGATAGTTTTGGAGAGGCCACATCTCAGCAAGTATAACTCCTCATTGCTGCGTGGTGGGGAGCAATGCATTTGGTTTTAGACAGCTGTTAACTTTGAACTGGGCTTCAGACTCAAAATTGCTAGTACTTATGCAGGATAAAGAAGGATATTGAAAATTTTTATCAGTACTGAAACATTTGTTTCACTGAGAAGGGCATGGAAGACCTTTTGTGGTGTTTGCTAACTGCACATTCCGTTTGCCCACAGAACCCCATTTGTGCTTCCATATTTCCTCATATGCCCTACCACATAATGCTAGTCAATACTGAACATCTCCAGCAATGGCTGTAACAGACAAAAGCATTACACATTATTTTTTTGGTAAATAATTTCTTGAAAAGGTCATTTCAATTTAAGGTACAACTATTTAAGCAATTAAGAGAGAATTGGAAATGGGTTTGTAACATTAACTGCCTTTCATTTACAATTACTGTGAACTTTGGCTTTGCTTCTCTTTATTTGTTGTATATGAAGGTGGGCCAGTAGACAGGGATTACCTGCAACAGAAATCACTTGATTCCACCACAGCACATGGGAGGGCATTTGGAAAACACATACCAAGTACCATGGCACATGTGCACATGCTCTCTCCTCCCTGTACTGTCTCATGGGCAATGGTACCAGATAATGCTGTTTATTTACTTAGTTTGTGTGTATTACCCTTATGGACCATATGCATGAGCCACATTGATTTCTGTTCTGTGGATGTTTAATAGCATAGAAACTGTGGGAAACCAGCACAGCTGTTGGACTTCTATGCTATGGAATAAGCTCAGCTTCTCCTGGCTTTTATGCTTTTAACTACATCAGTCTCACTTGACTAAAGATGGAAGAAGTTTTTTTCTGAACGAACAGCCAGAATAGTTATCTGTTTTGCAGGGATACCTACATAATGTATTGTGAGGTAGCACTCACCAAATTAATCTTCAATGCAGAGATAAACATACCACTTTCATGCTGCTAAGAAAAACACCTGAATTTATCATGAACTATTAAAATATTTAGACCTACTCCATGGGCATAATATTCTCTTACACAGCATTTCCATTCTGTTTTCACTGTGATAGAGCATATCAGAGTTATTAAGCTTCGTTTTGTTTCTGTCAAGTATTTTGTGCAAAAGGATCTGACTTATTACTGATGTGAAATAAGTTTTATTCTTTTCCACAAAAAATTGTTCCAGAACTCCTTGGTCCTTTATGGGTAGGTTTTACTCATGGCAAAAACTAGGTCAGATTAGCAAGCAGCCTGATGAAGTGACCTGGTTGTCATCTCCCTGTACTGCATCTCCCACTCTCTTTATAGGATGTCTGACAATTTATTAGTACTAGATTGTACCTATTCAACATATCACTGACACCAAATGTGGTTTATTTTTCTGCCTAATTTAAACAAATTAGAATTTCCTGGTAGCACAGAAATCAACCGTCTCTTATTAAACAACCCAACCTTTGATGAGCCTGGTGGATTCAGGAGCAGGACCTAATTGACAGAGCATTTACTGCCAATGTACAAATTTGAGCTACAGGAAATAACACTCCAGCTCTTCATAGCTGTTTTCGGTGTTAAATGTAATGAATTCCCTTCTTTGTATTGCCATTTCCACCTTTCTCTATTGCACTCTAGCAGTGACACACAGTATGTGCTTTGAGAGTGGATTATATGAAGAGATGTGCTGTTGCATAAGGTTTCATTTATCACTGATTTGCGTATTGGGACATGTTATTCTTCTGTAAGTTTAAATTTGCCGTAGGTTTGACTGGTACAGGAAGTTCTGATAATGGATAATTCTCCTTGAACCTTCTAAAATTCTCAGCCATAAACACCTCCTTTTGTTCAGTAAAAGTGCAGCCCCTTTTATAATTTTCTCTTTAGTTAGCTTGATTTTTATCAATCAGTCATATGCTCATTATTATTTCACCTACCGAAGTCCTACACAAATAAGTGGGATATTTCTGTACAATTTGTAAACTCTTCCATTGCTGCCCCTGCAGAAGTACTAGAGGTCTGGTGGCAGTAGGGCTTTCTCCAAGATGATGATAAACAGTTTTGCTACACCCCAGTTACACATTTCTTTACTCTTCCCCACTTTCAGCTCCTTTTAAAGTTATATTTTATTAGAGGGACTTTTAAGGAAGGGGGTGAAGGGGGAAGAAAAAGAAAAGAAAAAAGGAAATTCAATCTCTAAAAGAATTGCCCTTCTGACACTTTTTTCCATGTTTTTTCCTGTTGAAATGGCATATTTGGTCAAGCCATTATCTTGAGTAAAGTGAGTGGTTTTATTAATGGCAGTTTGACTGGAACTTACTGGATTAGATAGGAAATGAGCAAGTGTACATCCATGCTTTGTTTTGCTCTTCTAGTCTATTTAAGATCTGGGTTTGGCAGCCTTTACTTTCAGTACCCTGCTGTCTTTATGCCTAAATCATTCAGCTGAGCTATTGGTTACAGTTATCACATCCTGGGACAGTTTGTTCAGATGGAGCTCACACAGGGTCCTGCACAATGCTGATAATTGACTTGTGTGGGAAATAAGGAATTCGTGAGCTCTACCCCAGAGATTACACAAGTCAATTTGTTAAAGTTTTCTTCAGTCAGTCACAAAATCTGTGGTTTCGAAAGCTGGAAACTTGACACAGAAACTGGAAATGTTTATCATAAGTAATATTTCTTTCAAATAGTCATAAAGTAAAAATATATGTATTCATATAAACTGGTTAACCAGGAATACTGAATCTCAAACAAAAATACTCCCTTTTCAAAAATTCTTGTGACTGTTGAAGGAACATCTATGAGAGAAAAATTAGTCCTGTCATGATGAAGTGGAAAAGAGAGATTTGGGGATACATTCCTCTGAAGTTAGGATGTAAGAGATCAATCTGTATTCTGCATTGCTAATCCTCTCCATTGTAAATGATGCCATTCTGGTTGTGTTATGATCTGTTTTCCTAAAAGAGTTTGCATATCTGAAAGTGTGTATAAAGCTGGTAAATTCCAGAGAATTTATTATTAAGACATTTTAGAGCCTATATAAGATTCTGCTGGACCTCTCAAAATCTAAGTGAAGCTTGATTCAATGCAGTTCATTATGTTAAAAAGTGACAGTGTGACTTTATTTACCCCTACAGATGCCCCTCCATGGTCTGCATGTCCTTAAATATTGTATTTTCTAGCTATAAATACAGCTATAAATACATCAACAGAAATATTCTAATTTAGGAGAGTTTTCCAGTATATCATTTTCTCAAATTCTTAATGTGTTGCAGTAAAAATAACTATATTTGCATGTAGCTGAGGATAGAAACAGGAAAAGCCATAGCATGTACTTCCTCGCACACTATCTGTTTATAGAAGACACATGTCTTCTTGATTATAGGTATTATGCAATTGAGGCAATTTTATTCATGTCTTTGAAGTAAAGGCAGAAAATTTAATTCATTTTTCCTGTTCTGTTTTTAAACAGTTTTTAAATTCATTTTTCTTGTTCTGTTTTTAAACAAGGGTGTTTTTTTTTTGTTTTGCTTTTTATATAATAATTTGATTTTCAATTAGATAAAAAAATTCAAATTTGAAAGCTGGAATGCTCACACTTTTAAAAAGTTATAAATATAATACTGTTCTTGAATCTTTTATCCTATTTGATTTTGGATTTATGTTACAACAATTTGCAGTTTCATGATCACATGCTGTTTCTAACAAAGACATCTACTACATGAAAATTGTTTGACAAATGATGTCAAATCTCAAATCAAGGTTAATCCCAGAAGCATTTTGGAGTTTTGCCAAAGCTGCCAAACACCAAACACCATACCAAAAAAATCAGACACAATAGTAAAGAATGTTCTGTTTAAATATTTTCTGGAAAAAGAATGGCACGGTTTTTTTCCATTTGCAGCAACAGTTCATTTCAAAATTTGTTTCAGTTTTAAACTGAAACTTGTTTAAAGTTGAGTGAAATAGAACATGCTAGCTAAGAAAACAAAACACTTTAAAAAATCTTTCCAATTAAACCAGTTATTTTAGGGTGGCAAGATGAATTCTCAATGCTTAGGGGAGGCAGGAGAGGGAAGGGGAGGGCAGAGAGCTTTAATCTAACCAGTGTGTGAAATCTGTTTACAGACATATTCTCAGGCCTTTTTCATTGCCCAAAGTGTAAAATCAGACAATGTTATGGGATGAGCAAAACAGAAATTCATAATACTCATGTATCAGTTACTGCCTGATGTGGCTGCTCTGCAGTGTGTAACATGAAGTTCACAATTTAAATAACTGAGCCCAAGAAATGCAGATTGCTCAGGCCTGGAGTGGCTGTGTCTGTCTGAGGCATAAATAAAGGAGTCGATGTTCATGAAGGCCACAATGTTTTCTTGTGTAGCAGGAAGTGCACACTGCTTGTGGCTGACTGTGTCTTAATACTTTTTCTGACTTTGAAGGGAAATATCTTGTGTCAAGTATTACCACAGAATGACAGAAAGCTTTGGGTTGGAAGGCACCTGTAAAGATCCTCTAGTCCAACCCTCCTGCAATCACCCAGGATGTCTTCAACTAGACCAGGATGCTCAGAGACCTGTCCAGCGTGGTCTTGGATGTTTCCTGGGTGGGTCACCCACCACTTCTCTGGGCAATCTGTTTCAGGGTTCACCACCCTGACACTAACATGTTTCTTCCTTATATCTTGTCTGAAATTCTGATATTCACAGCTGTGTCACTGCCAAAACATTCGTGAAGAACTTTGCATGCAGGGTCTAGTGGCATCATGTTATTCCCTTTTCAGGGATCATTTCACAACTCATAAATACCTGACTAACATCTCCATCTTAAGTGTATTTTGGAGAAATTTTCTTAAATAAATGATCGTATGTCCCAGATAGTCAGAGAGGCAGACAATTTCATGTGCATTTGATCTTCCTCTGAAAGTTTTCCAGGCCAAACAGGGAACACTGGCAATTGGAACCTTCAAAATCAGGAAAAAGTTAAGGCTTTACTTTGGAAGCAGCAAGCTTTTGGTTTTGTATTTCTCACAAGGGTTGATGTGGCTGACTTATTGTAGCAGTCATTTTATGACCTGTCATTGTTTTGGTTTTGACAAAGAATAGAAATCATGGATATAGAAATGGCACATAACATGCCCATGCTTAGAAGTCCCCTTATCTCCCTCAGAACAAGTTGATATCCACACAACGTTGTGCACACAAACCTGAGCTGAGCTCAAGGCAGCTTCTCTCATGAGCAGGCACTGTGAAATGCCTCAGCTGGGTATGTGCTAAGCTGTGGTGAGTCTGATGGAAGCTCTGCAGTACCACACCTTCTCTAAAGCAGGTGAAGTGCTAATTCAGGTGTATCTGTACTGAACTGACCAAACTGGGGACAGCCAGCTGGTCCAAAGGCAATGAGCCCACTGTGCTCAGCCTCGGTGCAACCTCCCTGTGTGCAGTGCTGGGCCCTGCAGTTTAAGAAGATTTGAAGGTCCTTAATTGCATCTTGAGGAGAGAAACAAAGCTAATAAGAGAGCTAGTGACAGAACACGTGGGAATGGTTCAAAACTACACCTGAGGGGGTTTGAACTGGACATTAGGACAAGTTTCTTTAAGTGGTCAAACTCTAAGAGAGGTGGTCGATGCCCCAAGTCTGCCAGTGCTTAAGAGATATTTGGACAATGCCCTTAATGACAGGCTTCAACTTTTGGTTAGCTGTAAAGTGGTCAGGTAGGGGACAGGATGATTGTTTTAGGTCTCTTCCATCTGAAACAGACTTTTCTGTTCTATTCAGTTACAGCTGTAGGGCTGGCAAATCCCTATGCAAAGTGTCAGCCTGTCATACTATCACTCCTACACTGTACAAAAGAGAGCTTGACACATCGTTCAAATTTGGCTCCTCTAGTCATCCACATGTATGCACATAGGAATTTAAATCTTGCCTCATTGTATGTAAGGGATTGGAAGAAAACTTTATTATTATTATTTTATTTATATCATTATTAAAGGTGCTGAGTTTCATTTTAACAGCAGATTAGTCTGGGGCTGGTTTGGATTTGTTTAATGTGTATCCTTCTGACCCCTGCTTTTTTTTTTTCTGACAGACCTTTTGCAGCGGCCACAAATCAGCAAATGCAGATCACCTGAAATGGAGACATTTTCATGTTTTTGGACTGCTGGAAATTTTTATAACCTCACTGTTCCAAGAAAACTACAGCTATTATACAAGAAGAGGTAATAAAAGCTGAAACATGAAAAGAGAGAAGTAATTTATTTTGCCATGTTTGATAGGTTGTCACTGTTAATTTCTTGCTGTGATATGAGGCATACTGTTTTTAAGGGTATAATACTACGTTTTAAGCACTTTTCCAATATCAGAATTTTTTTGTAATTATTAAGCAATTTGTAGCAATGAACATTATTTCACAGATAATTAAGAACACAATCTTACTAAATTTAGTTCCAGGTTGCAGAATCCAAACTGAACATAATATGGCTTGGGTAAGGATTTTTTAATAGGCAACTTCAGTTTATTCTTTATCCATCTAACCTGCAACACTGAGATTCCTTATATGTGTGCACAGATGTGGAGGTTGGATACAGCCCCTTTCAAATTTTTATTAAAGTTTTATGAAGTCTCCATTGATCAATTGCTGTGATAAAGTCTGAATGTACAGGTCCAGGGGAAAAGGCTGCTGTCATACTGGGATAATGTTTCATTGAGTCCTGTTCAGTTATGATTCAGCTCCACTTTAAGCTTTTTTAAATTTCAGGTTGCTACAATGATTAGCCTGAAAAAGAACACAGACATTACCAGTAATGGCTATTAAGGAAATAAGCCTTTTGTTCACAGGAATAGGAGGATGTGCATTTCTGCTCCCTCTAATGAACAGGGTTTTGATCTTTTTGATCTACAGATGCTTTTTGATAATAGTAATGATACATTTGCATAGCAGACTTAAGCCTAATGGCAAGGCTGGCATTCTTAGTTGCTCTGAGACATCTCAGAAATCATAGAAACATAGAATAACAGAATCATAAAAAGGTTTGGGTTAGAAGGCACCTAAGTTCAGCTATTTTCCAGGCCACTAAGAATACATGAGTACCTAAACTTGCTTATGCAGGTTTCTTCAATAGTGGTTTCATTGTAAATCACCATCAATATTGACGTTTTTATCCCTTTCATAAGTGTTACAACTTATCAGCACTGTGTCTCGTAACATCTCAGATTTGTACTTTGTAAGGTCTGTAAATCTCTCTCTCACGAATATTGCATTTTTGTTGTCATTCTAGTAATGAGGAAGACTGGAAAGAATGCCCTGATTATATCACTTCAGGACAAAACAGCTGTTACTTCAACGCATCCTACACCTCTGTGTGGACACCATATTGTGTTCAGCTTGCCAGTAAAAATGAAGTATATGATAAAAAATGTTTCAGTGTTGATGAAATAGGTATGCTTCCCTTATGTATCTTACCTCTATAAGCTTTTGTATTACTTACACTCTATTTAAATACTGCCTCTCAGAAAAGTTAGTTTCTAAAATATATGATACATAGGCAGGGATTTGATTTGATTTTGTAACACTGTAATGTGATCCACACCAGAAAATATTGCCTAGATTGGAAGAAAGCTTAAAGGATAAAAGCAAATATGTGATTTCTTTTTCTAAATACCAGTGGTCTCTCAAATGTGTGCCTTTGAGCTTGTCTCAAATGAACTTGTCTTTGCTGTCACTTTGAGTCCTTTCTAATGGATGCTACATGTCCTTGTACAGCAAAGTTGGCATTAAAACCTTGATTCTGCAAAACTCTGGAAGCCAAAAACTATTTTGTTCCTGAATCAACTGTTATCTAAAGGATCAGGATGTCTAGTATTGATAAACTAGGGTTTATATTTATGGCAATATGAATTCTGACTGCCTAGGACATTACAGATGTTATCGCTTGTTCAGAGTGGTAGTGTACCACCATTAATTGCATATCCAGATCATTTATTCCCATACTCAATGCTCTTTTTTATTCAGCTGAGCAAATTTAGATTAGTTTTTCGAATACTAAAATTTTTCAGTGTACTTCTATATCAGCAACTAAATATTTGTCTTTCTGTTACTCCAATTTTTGTTTTTATTTCTAGTCAGAAATCTGGATTTAAATTTTGATGGATAATTTTTTGTATCTAGTGTTTTATAATCTGCTATTCAGAAATATACTTCAGTAGGGAATACATTCTTAATCTTTATTAGTTGCTTGGGTGAGATTTGTGCAGAACATGTCTACTGCCAATTGGCAGGGTGCCTTCTTGTTACCAAACTTGCAATGACTTTGACATTGCAATAGATTAGATTTTAATCAGAAAATACATGGTTAATATACTTTTAAAGTCCTGAAATAATTTATCAGTGTGTAGTAAGAATGGTCATTTCACATGAAAACTGGCTGTTTTATTCCAAATACTCTGTTTAAACAGTACTACCTGATCCCCCTATCCACCTTAACTGGACTCTGCTAAATACTAGTCAGACTGGGATCCATGGGGATATCCAGGTAAGATGGGATCCACCACCAACAGCAGATGTCCGGAAGGGATGGATTACTCTGGAGTATGAATTGCAGTACAAAGAAGTTAATGAGACAAAATGGAAGGAGGTATGAAACAAATATTTATTATTCATTAGTCATAGTGCAGTGCAGGCTTGTTCTATCCCTAACACTCTTGTACCACTACGAAAAACATGTTTATAATTGCTAATCAGACAGTGCTTTAATTCTTAAACAATATGCCTACGTTTTTTCTGACATTTTCTTGCAAATCCATTTTGTGTAACTTTATGTGTCAAGATAATTGACAGGCAGGATAATGAGAAACCCAGAAATGCCTGTGTTAGATTAGTAAGAATAGGAAGAGTCAGAGATATGGAATTTTTTTCAAGCATAAAATATTTCTCTATTATTTTCTTAAATTTCAACTATTTAAAAAGTGCATGGTGTTTCAGCAGTCCAAGGAATATTTTGTTTGATAAATATCACCATGTCAAACCAGATTCTTCAGAGTACCTGTAAAATTTCAATACTTATACTTTGCAGGCAGGCAGGCAGGAAGGAAGGAATAATACTGTTACAAATTTGTCTTTAACTGCAAAAGGAAAATTTAAACAATTTGAACATAGTCAAATTTACCAATTGAAGTATTGTCAAACTGGTTTGCTTGCCTTCACCTGTGAAAGACTTTGACTCCCTCCTCACTTCTGGTCCTTCTCAGTGTTAGCATTTTCTCTTTAGCCTAGTCCTTATTAATGAGTCTACAGCCCAACAGGCCTGTAATGTCTGTAATGATTTTTCCTAACAGCTCTCTGTCTTTCTATCTCTACTCATTGAAGCTACACTTAATATATTAGCCTCTATTTTAAAGCCTATGAAATATTTAAGTTTAGGCAGTAAATCAATAATCTTTAAGAAGCTGAAAATCTGCAGATGTTCAAAGGCAAGAATACATTATGTGTCTAAAAATGTGCATTTTGATGGGTTTTTTAAAGGAGTTTCAATATAAATCATATAGATACCCTAATAAAGCTTTATTCTTGCTCCAGTACCATCAATAATCCCAGAATGCTTTGAGAATAGTTCTTCTCAGGAGAGCAAAGATTTGAAGATCAGTGTTCTTTCAGAACACAGATAAGGAATTCCTGACTGTGATACTTGCTTCAAGAGGCAAAGTATTATATATTATGTTGGACTCAACCTGTGTATATTGTATGGTTTTGTAAGCCTTTCATCTTAGGAGCATAAACATGGCAGAATACACTGAGACGCTATGAGGCACGAAAGACAAATTTCTGAACAAAATCCTGGTCTGGCCTAGGACAAGAACAAATTTCTGGATGACAGCATTGGGGCAATGCTACAATTTCACTCTGAATTCCTTGCTACAAATGCCTTCTCTAATGAGTGTTGAAGCACATTAGGACAGGTTATACATTGTCAAGTTATATATGTCTAGTTATTACTAATTTTTTTACACAAAGAATAATCCTTGACTGCTTAAATATACCATAAGGCTTTGTACATATAACTAATAAATAATTAGTTTCTAGTACTTATTATTGTACTAAGTCCTCCCTTACTGAGACTTGCTTGTAATTTTTCTATATTTTTGGGATGATTGATTGCTTTTTCATGCATAGCCTTTATTATTTTTTCAACATATTTACTAATTGAAAATAAATAACTTCTAAATTGAAAGATGATTAAATATTAATTAATAAGTGTTAAAACAGTAAGTTTTAGTGATAAGAGGACCAAAATAATCTTCTGAGAAATGTTCTAAACTGAATAAAATCCACCTTGATGTAATGGCTCATGAGACAGAGACAAATTATTGGTTACCTTTTATGATGGCTCTCTCATATGGCTTTTACTTTAATGAATCCATGACAAATCCTGTTTGTTTATCTGTTCACTTCATGGTGGACTTTCCCCACTCCATACATCCTGCTCCATCCAGGAGTCTTTTATAAAGCCTCTGATTTAGCCTTCTTGGCTTTTTCCAAGTGACACCATTATTTGGGATGCATGTAAACTTATCCGTAAAACTTCAGTGAACTATTTCTTTGTGGCTTAATAGCATGAAATAGGTATATATTAAATATCCTTCCCAATGGTTTCCAAATGGATATTCTTCACATGTTAAAAACATTGGTGATGTACAGCAATGGTTCTCCACAACTTTATGCTCAACAATTAGAAGAGAAATGCAGTCTGTCTCCTCTAAAATCTGACTGGTTGGTTGTAAGAACATTGGAGTGTGGAGTCACCAGGAATCAGAAAACTCCAGAGATCATACCTACCAACCAATACTGTCTGATGTTTAGGTTATGCAGCTACAGAGATTATAGGACTGTGTTGTTGAAGCTTCCTTCAAATTCCCAAAGGCTGCTGTTTTTGAGATATTTTAAGTCCTAGACATGATGGGTTTTTTCTGGTACCATCCTTGATTCTGAAGTAAAAGTAGAATATAATATCTGCCACATGGATTTCTAGTTTGAGGACATTTTCCTTATTTTGTACACTTTTGTAGGGTTATTGGAATTAAAATGCATATTCTTAAAGGTGTAATGGAAAAAGGCAGAAATTTCACCTATTAAGACCTCCAATATGATTTCCTAAACAGTTTGATATTCAGCAGTATCTAAGTATGTTTCACCTAATATAGAAGTTTCAAAGACCACAATCTGATGCCAGCTATCACACAGTCTCCATTATCACATATCTTCACATAAATTTTGTAAAGATTTATTTTAGTTGAAGATTTTGGGGATCTATACATTGTTCTCCAAATAAAAACATTTATAACATGCAATATGCTTGGTTATAACGATTAAATCCATAGTGGAGATTGCAGTAGTTTTAGAACTCCCGTGTTCTTTTAACAGCATTTTTGGCATTCTGCAATCAGTAATGTTGCATTATAACAGCGAAAAGGATTTACAACCTGAAAGACCAGTGAAAGATGTTCACACCACCTACTTATGGCATGTAAGTGGGGGAAGCTGCCTTTCTTCATTGATGTATCTACAAAGCTTGGATTCTCTGCTTTTGGTCCCCTGAATCACAGAAATGCCTGGTGACTACCAAGTCGACAGTAAATGGTGTGAATGTTCTCTAAACTCTTCTTGTGGTATCCTTAACATTCCTAGTAGCAAAAATGCCTTCAGAAATCAAGCAGCAGTGTAAAATTTCCAGTACAACTCAAACAAACAAATCACAGTCCTTCTGTCTTTACAGTTGAAACCCAGGCTCTCAACAATGGTTCCACTGTACTCACTGAAGACAGCAAGAGATTATGAGATACGAATCAGATCAAGACAACGAACTTCTGAAAAATTCGGGGAGTTCAGTGAAATCCTCTATGTATCATTTTCTCAAATAGGCATTGGATGTGATCATTGTACAGAAGGTAAATAAGCAAAGCATTTTTATAGCTGTGCTTCTTGTATTTTCAGTGATGGGGTGGAAGGTGGTTTCAACCATGTTATGTGGTTGAATTCATAGGTATTCCAGCCTACTACATTTGGGGAGATTGAGAATGTTCAAGTTCCATATACAAGTTCAGAAGTGAACTCAGCAAGACTGTTTCACAGATCATCAAAGAGCAAAAATACAAATATCTTTAAGAATCAGAAATAACTGCTATTGCACATCTCACAGAGTCTAAACCAGAATTAAATCTCACATCATAATCTAAAATGAGCACTTCAGTTGGGAAGAGAAGAATTGTGATTTCTTGTAATACTGTTGGCTACATTTTTTTCCAGAATTCTGTGCTCTTCTGATCATCCTGATATACTATCAAGGGCAGTGAGTGTTTTTCTCATTCTTGCTTAGGACTGGTACTCATTTTAAAGTGCTGTTAAGGACAGAAGAAGAAGCAGCCATTGAGAATCACATTTTTTCTATTGAAGGAATGAGACAGTGCCTTTTCCAGAAGTGTTCTCAGGTCTGAGCTACTAAATTAAGTTTTCAAAATATGAGGTCTTCAGCAAGTAAATTTAACAAGCTGCTTCAAATCATTTTCCAGGGTATTAGTGAAGGTGTTACATGAAACAACCTGTAACTCTTATCTTTCAAAATCTTGATAGATTCTCCTTTTTAGTTCTTCCTCTTATTAGTTCTCATTTCTAATTTATAGGAACTGTTAATGTTCTGTACATGTGACATTTTTTTATTAACACCATCCACATAAAGTGGTCAAGGTTTTCATATGAATTAAATTCAAATACTAGGAAAATCCACGGCCATCCTAAGGCCAGTTTTCTTCAGTCACTGCCACTCAGATTTTCCAAGGCGATCCAAATCCTCACACAGCAGCATCGAGCTGATTTGATTGAGAATTTATTTTTGCTTCTTTTGTATATCACTTTCAGGAACACAGAACTAAACTTAAGATATGTTTCACGTATTAATAATTTAAAGTCTTCTAATGCAGTGTTCTAACTTCTTGAAGGAGCTGGACATTTGCTGGTCTCACTGACGTGACAGTGAGTTACTAAAATAGAGACCTGTTTAAGACAGACATATCCACATCCTTTATTGATGCCTGAAAGCATGTCTGGTCAACATTTGAGCTGGGAGCACAGGGGCTCAAACTCGCACCTGAATTTTCTTCTTTTGTTTTTTCTCTGAAAGGTCATTTATGATCATATGTCGAGTTCTAAAGCTTTCTGTCCAGTGTTCCTTGGCCCAAAAAATAAGAGTGACATTTTTGTAGGAAATATAGAATTATGAAAAAAATGAGAAAAATCTAAGAATAAAGCTAGAAAAAAATTCTCTATGCTTTGTAATTTACAATGTCATATTAAGAATAATGGAATTACTAGTATTTAAGAGATAAAACATTTCATTTATCAGCATTTTTCTTAATTTCTAGTAAATTGCATTTCTCAATCAATTTCTAAATCCTTTGTATCCCCCTACTAGGTAAATAAAAGGGGCTTTTTTTTCTCAGTTGATTCGGTTGGTTCACAACATAATTAATGTTCAACTTTTAGAAAGAGAAGTGGTATGTTCTTTGACACCACCATGCTTTAGTTTTTGTGAGAGAAAAATAGTTTGCTTTTGATTTTCTGTAGCATGGTCTGTGGCATTATATGCCCTCAGGACTACTGATACCATGTTCCAAGCAGGCAGAATGTTCCTCATGGCTGATTTTGCCATAGACATTATCTTTATTAAGATCTTGTTTAGATTTATGAAATCGGTCTGGTTTAGCAAGGAGTCTCAGTGGACTCTTAAATGGATGGAAACTGCTGAGACCAAAGGCCGACATGGATTAGGAATGATACTTCCCAATTCAGTGCCACCACTGAGACTCTGCCAAGCCACGCCCCGCTCGCTCAGTCCCTCTTCCCCTTTCTGCTCCAGTGGGAAGGAGCTGAGAACTGACAACACAAAAAGTGAAGATCATGGGTTGAGGTACAAACCGTGTGCTGGAAACAGCAGCAAGATAAGAAAACAAACAGTAAAAGCAACAATATTAATAGCAAAAATATACAAAAGAGAGGGTGGTTCTCACTGCAGAGACATCGAGCAACATCAGACAATGCCAGCACATTTTTCAAACAGAAGTCACACTCTTCTTCTTGGAAGCCAGGGAATCCCTTTGCCCGACCCTGGCAGTGGTATGAGGTGGTATCAAAGAACCTCCAAGTGCTGGCCAGAACTAGGACAAAAGCACATTTTGATTTCTGCTGAACACAGAACTTCCACATTTAAGTAACAAAAATTTTCATCAGTTTTTACCACTTTGGAATCCTCAGGTGGTAGAAGACAAGGTTGAAATTAAAGATGTGACAGTGATGGAGATTCCTGCTTATATGTTCATGTTTTGTTGTTTCAGAAGTTGAGTTTCCATGGTTCTTAGTTGTTGTCTTTGGAGTGTGTGGGCTGGCTGTAACAGTGATCTCAATCATGCTGTCTAAACAACCAAGGTAGAGACTTTTTATTTGTTGGATTTTATGTACCTGTAGCTTAAAAAAAAATTTTCAATTATTTCAAATTTGGGGGACTAGGAGCCATTTCGAGCATTTTTGCCCATTCTTGCACACTACCTATAACTGGAATTAATATGTATGGGGCCTTCAGCATGGGGAATCTTATAATGTTGATCTTCCTCTTTCACTGCAGTACATTTTATTCTGCAGAATTTACATGATTGATTTACTTAGGCTTTGAAGGGGGCTGGTTTTTCAGTTCACTCAAATTTTTAACTTACTATTTTTTATTCACATGCTGTCCAAAAGTTTTGTATAAACCTATGTCTATGTATTTGATTTTGTTCTTAGGCCATTCCACTAAACTCTACTTCTTGAAGCCAAGGGAAAGAACTTGAATCATAGAGGAATATTTGGTCTCAGTGGATAAATTGCAGCTCCTGTAGATAACAGGAATAAAAGGAAACAAAGAAAATAATTGCATAGTTTGTAAAAATTATAAAATAGTGGCATATACAAAAATGAAAGAATGAAACATACATAAAAATAACAGGTCTTAAAATTAATTAATCCCCTAATATGCGTTTTCAGGGACAAGTTTTGGCAGAATTCAACTTGGATGTCATATCAGTCCTGTTGTATACTACGGAGCAACACCACGGTCAAGACCCAGTGCACACATGCGTGTTGTCAGTGGTCTTGTGTGTACACTTTGAAAATTAACACTAAGTAGTTTTACACATTGCAGCAAATGGTGAAATTTCATCTCACATACTGAAATTAAAACAATAGGATGCATTTGAAGCAGATCTAAAAAAAAATATTTTCATTAAGCAGTAATTTTTTATATAGGCAAGCTCTGTGCTTTGACGAAGTTTAATTTCAGAAAGCCATTCCCTGCAATAGCATTCCAATCCCAGATTTAAGAGCAAGGCTTCTGATGCAATTGATGACAAAAGGCTCATGTGTCAGAATGGAGCAATGAACATGTGGCACCAGGAGCTAAGGTCAGCACACTGAACAAGAGGTAGCTTAGTCTCAGAAAATCCTCAAGTCTGGAGCATATCTCTCATCAGATTTTATAAATATCTTCCATACTAATCATGAGTGTTGGAAGAAGCTTTTCTCCACTGAGGACCTTCATGTGGAAACTTTTTCTGGACAGAGGGCGCTTGCCCTTTCCTTCAGACTGGAGCATTTAGTGGTGGAACAGCAATGTATTCTGCAGAGAAGCAGTCTGCATAGGTTTTCCATAATGGCAAAATATCCAGGCTTGGTTTCCTCCTGATTCTGAAAGATACCAAGTCACATTTTCCTCAGTTCTGATCTCACAGGCTCTGAAAGAGTCTCTGTAGGACAGATGCCATAGGTTTAGGTCGTTAGAGTTGAGAGATGAAAGCTTGAATTATGCTAGGCTAAGAGAGGAGCAGAGCATAGTTCTCCCTCCCAAATGTCTTCTCCAGGCAGTGAGAGGTAAAACTCTTTGTCTGTTTCATTAGAATCAATGCCCAGTCCTGTCAGAATACCTGATTTGTGGATTCAACTGTAAAGCACAAGTCCTAACCCTGAGAGCCCAACTAGTTTACAGTGCCTCTCCAGAGACTAGGTGGAAAATTACTGGATTTCTGGCTCTCACTAGGCTTTCTGGGCAGAACACTGAGGATCTGCTCAAAACCAGAAATGTCTGAGCAATCTGGACATGCCATGGTTAAGCCAAAGGTGCCTAATTTCTCTTTAGGCACTCTTTAAGACTTCTGTGACTCTCTCTGGACCTCACCAATGTCACTAAAAAGGCAGCAAAACTAATATTTGGATTTCTATTTACCACTTCCCACAACCTACTTTCTACAATAGGCAATTAACCCAGTATAAAGAAAACTTTGAATTTTACTTTTATCTCCTTGCAAAAGAAGCAGGGAGGTAAAATGGAGGAGACAGGCATGACCAGATACTGTTGGATTATTATTAAGGGGAAACCATCCTTCTATTAGAATTGGGGGGGCAGAGAGAGTTGCTTGGTTTGGAGGGGTTTTTTGTCCCCTAAAAAATTAGGAATGCACTTTATGAAGGATTAGAATAATATGAATTTATACAGCCTGCAAATGCCCAAGCAAGTTAGTAGACCTTTCTCTACAAGGGTAAACCCCTACCTTAATTATTATTTGTTGCACTAGTAATTCAGAAAGCAGAACTGTCATAGAGATGGCAAAATACTAGCCTAAATTTTTGCAGATGTTTTTCAGCTTTATTTATTAGTTCTAAAGTAACTCACTCTTCCCACCAATTCCCATTTTCTGTTCCCCTATTTAAATTTATTGGGCATATGCAAGGCTACTGTGTCTCTGAAAAAAATTTTGGAAAACTCACCACATACTGAGGTTTGTATCAGGTTCCATTGAAAAGTATGTTAAAAGGGAATCTATTGACAGAGCACTAGGAATTTACTCTATTTCTATACAGCATTGAATTTTCAAAGACCAGACTCCAAAATGGATTCCCACATAAATTTAAGTGATTTCAGAAAGGAAGCTTGCAGAAAATTTGTTTCTTAATTTGCAATGCGAAAAAAAACATTATTTTCCTTAGGAGTAGTTGAAATTTCATTTTCAAACATTTAGGTTTTGAAGTAATTAAATATAAATGCAATATAAGCCTGTCTTCTTGCTAACTTCCTCAAAAAAGACCACTGTCAATTAAATACCTTTTTTTTTTTCCAGGTTAAAAATGCTTATCTTTCCTCCTGTGCCAGTTCCAAAGATAAAAGGGATTGACCCAGATCTTTTGAAGGTAATATTGAACTCTAAAATCTACAGTGAGAATCTTTGTAGTAGTAGCAGATGACAACTGCTCTTCCAGGCAGAAAAATTTTGTAGAAGAAAATTCTAACATTTGGGGAGTCGCCGTAGAATTAGTTTGCATAAAATAATTTTGAATTCCTTTGCAATTATGATATAACTACAGTCATCTTTCCATAAGTCAACAACATAAAAAGGACAAACATTTCTATTACTTCCTTTATAAAATTCTTTTTTATTTGCTTTGTAGAAAGGAAAGCTAGATGAAGTGAATTCCATCTTAGCCTGCCATGACAGCTACAAGACACAGCTATACAGCGATGACTTGTGGGTTGAGTTTATTGAGTTGGACATAGAAGACCCTGATGAAAAGAACAGAGCCTCAGACACTGACAGGCTCCTGAGCGAAGATCATCTGAAATCTCACAGTTCCTTGGGTGTGAAGGATGATGATTCTGGACGGGCCAGTTGTTGCGAACCAGATATTCCAGAGACAGACTTCAGTGCAAGCGACACGTGTGATGCCACCTCTGATAGTGATCAGTTCAAAAAGGCTACTGAAAAAGAAGAGGATCTCTTGTGCCTTGACAGACAAGATAACGATGAGTCACTTCCAAATCTTGCCAACCCAGACCTGCAACGCCGGCATAGGAATGCTCATTCTGAGAACAGACACCCGTGGGCACCCTTTGGAGACAGCGTTGAGCCACCCCGTCCGTCAGCCCATAGCCAGACAGGCAACCAGCACTCACTGACAAGTAATGACTTCTATGCTCAAGTCAGTGATATTACTCCAGCAGGCAGGGTTGTACTTTCACCAGGGCAGAAATCCAAGCTGGGGAGAGCACAGCACGAAGGCTGCACGGAACAAAACTTCACCATGGACAACACCTATTTCTGTGAGGCAGATGTGAAAAAATGCATTGCTGTGACCGCCCACGAAGAGAATGAGCCACGCGTTCAGGAGCAGGGCTATACCGAAGATGGTTACTTCACCACAGAGAGCCTTACCACTACTGTTGCCAGCCTTGGAGCTTCACCAGCAGCAGCCCCAAGCTCAGAGGTGCCTGTCGCAGACTACACGTCGATCCACATCGTTCAGTCCCCGCAAGGCCTTGTGCTCAATGCGACCGCGCTGCCAGTGCCAGACAAGGAATTCAATGTGTCTTGTGGCTATGTGAGCACAGATCAGCTGAACAAAATCATGCCATAGCTGTTTTTTGACTAGGTGTGTGTAGTGTCTCGCAGCAGAGAGTCAGTTTTGAGCCTGTATGCTGAAACCAAAATGAAGTCTAAAAGTTTTTTGTGGTTCCTGTAATTCTAGTCGAAATGTCGCAGCGTAAAATGTACATCAAAATATTCCTATTGTGTTCTGTAAATATTATCTATGAATTTGTCTTGAGGCTGTTTTGTCTTGTTCTTGTGGGTGTTGATTTTTGTGAAATTAAACATTGAAATTACTGTTTAATGTACAGGAAATTGTGCATTTTGATAAAGCTAAAAATCGGGTGGTTTAAAGTGTAAGAATTTAGAAAAAACTGCTGTTGGCAGAGATCTTTATATCAATAATTGGGAACTGATCATATAGGTGAAAACACAAAAGTAGCTTGATGAAATAACACGTCTATTTTGATTTATATAAATTGGTAAAATATATTTTAATACTTTGGTCATAAAACCATAAATATTTTCTATTACACCAAATATTGTAGCTCAATTATGGTGACCCATTTAAGTAATGTAATTGCTGCAGTCCTAAAAAGGGGTTTTCTGGTTTTTTAAATTTTTTTCACAGCTAAAACAAAAAATAGATTTTTACAGAGCCATTTGATACCTCCAAAGAAACCTATAGAAAAATTCTGAAATATTGTAGGAACTTAAAAGTAAATTAGTCAATTACTTTCTTACTTTACTCGTATAGAAATATACATGAAATTTAAAGTTCTGTGTAAAATTTTAAAATATACAGGATGCTTGGGCAAATGATTCTGTTCTTCATCAGATTCTTGTTAATGTTAATAAAAATACACTTTTTATAAACAAAATCTTGTTGACCACAGTATTAAACACTGTGCAACTAAATTTTCACTGAATATTTTTGAAAATACGTGAATAAGCTCTGATAACTTAGCAGCATAGTGTCTTCAAATTTGACCAACTTCTGAAGCCCTTCCAGAGCCAAAGGTATTACTATGTTTATTAGTCTGTGCCACATAAAGCCTTTATTAAAAAAAAAAAAAAAAATTAAGGACTTCAGAAGTTAGCCATCAGTTAATTTTTAAATATATAACAGGATTAAAATACTTAAGTGGAACAAGGGGATCAAGTGCAGTATTGTTCAAACGTGGTTTTCATTTTTGCAGCCTAACTGTATCTCCTCTGATCGTGTTAGGCGGACTTTCAGAAGGAGAGGAGAGAAAGCTGAAACTCAGTGGGGAAACTCTATTTGTTCTTGTGTATGTTAAGAACCTGACAGAGCTTTGCAATTAACTGTTATTGTTTCAGGAGTTACTTTCCTAGGCCATCGTTTCATCACAGCAGGGTTCTTCTTAGAAAGCAAATAGGAACATTCATTTCTTTACTCTGACCTGAACAGAAGTGTATGATGTGCAGCAAATTCAGGTCTTGCTTATGAGGTCTCCAACTGAACTCACTGATGCTCTTTTTGTGACCAAGTGCTACACAACTGGGCCCAACTACTGGGTGGGATTTTTAAGTTTAGCACGTACTTTATGGTAAATGTGCATTAGGTATTCTGCTAATTTGCTGCTATAATTTTCTAACAGCTACATTATTTAGTTTCATATAAAATTTCATAGATGATAGACACTAATGCAAGTAATGCCTATGTGTGTGTTTGAAAGAAGTTTCTTACTCTGTTTCTATTGCCAAAAATAGTTAAATACCTCAGTCAAACTCAGAATGTCATTTTGGTACTTTACTGGTCACACAAGCCATGATATGCCGGTCAGAAAATGTGTCTTTCAGTTTCTATTTAACTTTCTCTATGTTAGTGTTTTGTTTGTTTTTCTCAAAGTTTAATAAATGTATTGTCTTTGATCTGTCTGCACACAATGTGGGTTTTTTGCAGATAATTAATTTTTTTTTAATGGAAAATAGAGATTTTATTAGGAGAAATCAAGTATTTCTCATAGAATAAATCATAAGGCCACTTTCCTTAGAATAGAAACAATGCCTGATGTGATCAGTGTTTTCACTAATGGGTGTATAGAGAGAGAAAGGATGTACTGCACCCAGAGCTGGCCAGGATGTGTTTGCCAGGTTAGCTGACCCATTTACGTGCTGCTGGGACATCTGTGATTGGCAGGATAGTCCCCAGCCTGTACTGGTGCATGGGTTTATTCTTCCCCAGCTGCAGAACCCTACATTTGCCTCTGTTGAACTTCATTGGGCTCCTCTCCACACAACTCTCTGGCTGTCCAGGTGTCACACAGCCTCCTCAAAATCCTGTGCCATCCGGTGCCAGCCTGTCCCTTCATCCAAGTCACTGATCAATGAGCTGAACAAGACTGGACCCAGTACTGAGCCTGGGGAACATTGCTCACTTCGGGCCCCCAACTGCACTCTGCACTGCTGATCACAACCCCCCAGCTCTGCCAGTCAGTTCTCAACCCACCTCATTGTCCACTCATCAACCCCTGCTCCCTGAGCTCCTTGTGAGGATGTTACTGGAGACAGCATTAAAAAGCCTTGCAGAAATCCAGGTAGACAACATCCACTGCTCTCCCGTCATCTACCCAGCCAAGCATTACACAATAGAAGGCTTCTTTGTTCCTTATGCTGCATGCATTGGTCTACAAGCATTCCAGGGAGGTAACTGGGCATGCAGGTCTCCCAGGAGGGGTGCAGGAGAATTACAACAATCACACACACATGCCTTGAGGTGGCTGACCTTTTGGTTCTTACCTTTGAAGGCAGCTAGGGAACATTTGTCACTGCTCCGGTTGGCCTGGTCTATTTCCTAATTGGATGCAATGGTGTGAGCATTGCCATTCTGGATCCCACCTCCAAAGTCCTTTACTTTAAAGCCCATCTCAAACACATTGGCCAGCCTGCATGTAAACTGCCTGCACGTGTTCCCTTTCTTAGAATGACACTTTGTTCACAGATTAGCTGGCAGAAGTATAATCTGTTCTAGTATCTCTATTCAGAAACCATGTTGGTTCTCAAAAGCAAGGACTCAAATTACTCTGCTGGCTGTCTGTTGGTGTCTGCAAGAAGCCACCTTGGTTTGGCAAAGTTTGGATTTGAGCCTCTTTTTATCCAACAAAGACAATGTAAATTTCCAAGGCTTAGTGTTACAAGAAACTGGAAAAAGCATCATCTATGCCAGTTTCCACTAAGATAAAAAATAATTTTGTCAAACATAATGACTTACACTACTATTCTTTACGACTTAGGGTGAAATATTTTTTCTTACTTATGATACAGGAAGTGAGATCAACAGATTATGAGAGCTGTTCAGTCTTAATGAAAATTAACATTATAAAAGGTATATTTTCTATTTTATAATGGAGTATTAAAGAAGAGTTGAGTGCTTTTTAGACCTACCATATTTTTAGAACTGCTTCAATTTAATGATGACAGTCTCTGTTGGGAATACTTTACTGTCATTTACAGCTTACAGCATCAGAATAGTTGTATGAATGTGAAGTAATTCTGCAGTTCAAAGAGAAACTTCAAACCATATGACATTTAGCCACAGGCAGCTCTTGCTCCTGCATTGAGATTTGCTATCTCAGGGCCCTATTACCAGACAGAAAACAGGAGGGCCTGATGCAGACTACCTGACCTGAGAGGAAAAGGGAGAAAATGTTTGGAGCATGATAATATTTTTATTAAAGAAGAAATGCAAACTTAGGTGGTGGGAAAGGAAGTAAACACTACAGAAACTCAGTTTTGCAAGACCAACTCAGAATATCTATTTCACCAAGATGGTGGAATTGGTAAGAATTTAACCAACTTTTATAATCAATTGACTTTGAGGAGATACAGGTGAATATAGTTCTCTCTTGGAACGGACTCCGTCTAAATGTAATTTAGCAATACAAATTCTTCTCTCTGACTAATCATTATTAATTGCATACAGAGTCAGTGCTTTAAATGCCATAGGAACCATACCCTCAGGCCACAGAAAAGCAAGATGTAGTCCAAATCCATTTCTGTGATTGGTATACTACTTAAACACTCTGGCATAACTGTATTGAGCAAGTGCTTCCTTATCTTCGCTAATCAGGGCTATTAGAGTAGGTAACATGCAGAAGCAGGAGAGAAACTGTTCCAGTGGTGTCAGAGAAACAGGTACAGCAGAGTGGCTGCCAGCAGATGCAGGTATTAAAATCAATGCATCTAGTAAACTGGTGTGCTGTTTGACAGGTTTAAATTTTTTTACTACAGTATTTGGCATTTCTTTTGCAGAATATAAGCTTCTTTATCCTAATATATGAAAATTAGCTGACTAATGATACATTGGCTTCCTGCAATTTGAAAGCTGATCATCCCACATCATGTGGTAATTTGTGAGAGAACATAGGTGAACTCCCCTCCTTGACACTGGAAGCAATGAAAGTCTGCAGAAGGCTCAGTGGTAGTAAAAGCAAAATTGATGAACTTATGCTTACAACTTTCTATAGCTTCCCATCAAGATGCTACAAATGATGCTTCTACTACTGTCCCTGGTCTGCTTTGGAGCTTGTACTGAAGGAAATGAAATCTGTTCGACAACAGACACCTGAGACCTAGACATGCCAGGAAACTGATTCGTCTTTTTTTTTTTTTTCCCCAGTAGTAACTTCAACAGATTTTTCTTTTTTGCTATTTAATAAATTAATTAAATTTTATTTAATTATTTAATATATTATTTCACTTGAATACAAAACTTTACAATATTATACTAGAAAGACATAAACTATGAAACAATACAGTGTCAGTTAACTTCCTCCTACTAAAACTTTTCAGATCTATTTCCCAGCAGCCATCTGTGTAGCACATACAGTGCTACAGTCTCAAGTTACAGAGGAAATACCAACCTTGCCCTTTTGAATGAAAACCTCCTTCAGGAACTAATTCTGTGAGCCAGCTAAATGTACTTTCCTTGGAAGAGTAAGGCTCAGGCTTGGAAATTTACTAAAGACAACATGATTTCTTGCTAAAACCGTGCTACCAAATGAGTAGGTCCAACCCTTCTTCAACAGACATCTGAGCACAGTATGGCTGCTACCCAGAGATCATTATGAGCATCCTATCCTCCATCTGTGCCCTAGCTGGGTTCCTTAAGCCAAGTTTTTAGCTCTGTGGTAGAATTCTTTCTTTCTTGCAGCATATTTTTGTTATGGAATGAGAAAGATTTACTGGTGCCCTGAAATGCCATGAAAATTTTATATGACATTTTCTGAGCCAAACTACTGCTGGAACAATGTGCAACTCTGGACAAGCTCATGTGTTAACTGCAATTAGATTTGTAAACCTTCTGTGTCTGAAGATGCAAAATTTTACTTAGTTAGGGTTCATACACCTTGTAGTTATAATGAGATAACATGAATAGACTAGCCAAATAAAGATCTATATTATTAAAAGCTCCGGGGACACGGTCTCCTGCTTTTATAGTATAAATAATGGCAAAGTTGTGTCACTTTCTTTTGAATGTGGTTAGTATTAACTACCTGATCTCTACCAATCACCAATCGATCAATTACAGCAACCTTCTGAATTTATTTTGTTGAGGAATGTACTAAATTACTATTTTGAAGCAAATGCATGCTTTCAACTTAGCACTGAAATTGAGCACTGTCATAAACAGAAATACAGTAGATACATGTATATCTCTACAAGTTACATTCTTGATTCCACAGGGAATTATGTACAAGGCACAAGTATTCCTACATACAAGGCACAAGTATTCCTTTCTCACAAGACTGCCCCCAGCTGTTTAACTTCTGTAAGAGAAGGACTAATAGTCAATGGACGGGAAAAGAAAACAAAGAACGTACCATCTAGATGGACAGCTTCAGATGGGATCAGTAACACAAGATTTGATAATTGCTGGAAAATGTACTCCCCAACAAAACATCCTATGGTGTACTGTTTAGAGCATGGTGCTAACAACACTGAGATCAGAGGTTTGATCCTTATATGGGGAATTCACTTTAGTGTCAGTGATCCTTCTGGGTCCCTTCCAGATCAGAATATTCTGTGATTTCAGAGAAATGTATTTCAGATAATATGCTCCTTGCCAGATGTTTGCATGGTTTAAACATTCATTGCCACCCTGATTTTTTTTAGGTGTACAAGAAAAGAAGTTCAGCATTACTTCAAAAGTACAAGAGATCCAGAATTACAAATAAATTATAGGAATGTAATTGTTACATTTGTGCTTAAATTTGAAATTATAATAGTTTTACCCAACAGCATTCAACAGAAGGAGAAATCCAAAGTAGATGGGAAAGCACAGGAATACATGTGAGATTACTTAGACAGCCAGGAAGCAACACAATTACTTCTCCTGAATTCATTCTTCTTTCTCTATTATTCTTCATCTCTGAGATTCATCAGTCATCTTTGTCATATTCTATTTAAAGTGGATAGAGTATCGTTAATTGCTTCCAAGAAAAGACTGGGAGTTTTTGTAGGCTTGCACCATTGCTCTCAGGATAGTTTTGACGTGATTGAAAGGCTGACATGGATGCAGTATAAATAGTAAATCGTAATTTGCAAAGTGAAAATCTTCTGAGAATAAAATTATACTAATGCCTTCAAGATTTTCAGCAAAATCAAGAATCCGGTTTTGCATAATTACATTCTCTCTGGAAGTGGCTCCAAATGGATGACATTGATACACTCTAATGAAGAATACTTGACTACTGAAGAATATAGATAGACACTCTCTTCCCTATAGCATAGAGCAAACTTTTATCCTAATGTAGTTAAATTTAGTCTAGGTATTTGATTTCTGTTTTGCCATAGATATATACATTTCCAGAGAAGCTGTGGATGTCCCATCCCTGGAAGTCTTTAGGGCAAGGCTGGATGGAGTTCTGAGCAACCTGACCCAGCAAAAAGTGTCCCTGGCCAAATCAGGGGGGTAGGAACTACAGCTCCCTTAAGGCCCCTTCCAGCCCAGGCCATTTTATGATTCTGTGATCTATGAAAAAAACACCTTTGTCAGAAAAAGAGCAACAAGCTGTGCTACAAATTACAGCTTTCCCTCCTGCTTGGGTGATGGCTGAAACTTTTAAAACAAAAGCATTATTCTGACCAGCTAAATGACTGCGAAGGTCTCAGACTCTAATGACATATGAGGGGTTTTTTCCCTCTTGGAAACATCACATACCAGTCTACACAACAAACCACTGGAACAGGCTACCTTCATTCCATATGGCTAAGTATTTTATTATGAGTTATGCTGCAGATGAACACAGGCTATTCCAGACAAAGACTTGTAGACAGCAAGATACAGTGAGATAGTTTTCCATCTGTAGTAACTTGGGAAGTTATTTCTCAAGGCAAACCAAAGCCATTTTACATTGAGCAACTTTTTTATTTTTGTAATTCATACTGCATCACAGAACATCATTCCTGTAAAAATTGCAAGGTATGGGATTCATATAAGAAACACTAGAAATTTACTGCTTACCAGTCTCCTGTTACAAAAAATGAAACTTTTATTTTGATACATACCATAATCACTAATGCTAAACCATTTTTTTTCCAACTCCTGAAGCTATAAAGCAAAGATTAGGTCATCCTTTGACAAGCAAAAAGACACAACAGAGGAAACAGAGGAAAAACAGAGAACAGAGGAAAAAAATATTTTGTGAACAGAAATTTCTGTTCTGTTTCTGAAGAAAATAACAGCTAAAAAACATGCTGAAAGAAAGTGAGTATTTTTTTTCCCCAAAAGACTCTCACCCCCATACTTAGGTAACAAACATGAAATAAACTTTTTTTCCCTGAGGTGATTTTTATGGCTACAGATACTATTTTATCAAGTATATTTGCTCATACACACACACATATATATATTTATTTGTATATTTATCTATTTTAAAGTGTTCTACTATATTACTCTACTTAATAATGTGGTGGGTTGACCCTGGCTGGAGGCAAGGTACCTACCAAAGCTGCTCTACCACTCTTCTCTGCAACTGGATGGGTGAAAAAGAAGTATAACAAAAGGTTCATGAGTTGAAATTAAAACAGAGAGAGATCATTCAGCAGTTATCCCAGGCAAAACACACTTGACTTAGGGGAAAATAGATTGAATTTATTACAAATCAAAACCAGGACAGGATAATGAGAAGTAAAACAAATCTTAAAAACACTTTCCACCCACATCTCCCTCTTTCCCAGCTCTACTTCCTCCCCACCAGCAGTATAGGGAGACAGGAATGGGGGTTATGGTCACTTCATCACATTTTTGAGAGTTCACCAGAGATGGGTACTTCTATACCAAATACCCTTTCTGAGAGCTTTTATCTCCTAAACCCGGAAAACAAATCCTTTTGTCAAAAGGAATATAACATTTCAAACAGTATATTGATGCCCCAGATGCATGAGAGTACAATTTATACTCCCATCTTATTAAGCTACTCTGCAGCCTGACACTAAAGTCAATGTGACACTCTGGTAAACACTGGGATGAGTGCTCTGGCAGCCTAGAGCAGGTTAAAACCTATGCTCTTCCTTCTGTGTGTTCTTGTGAAAAAGACAAAATGAATGATTTTGTAAACTGCATTGAATCTTGCAAAGTTTACCTCTCTGCAGGAATCTGACACATCCATTTGAGACGGCTAGGCTTGTACAGAAGGCTGTTAAGGACCATCAAAATGGCATAAAGATCAGTAAAACATCACTCAAGCCCATGCCTAACCATGAGATTTCAAAGGTACACAGATGATGCTGTTGTGAGAAACAAAATATTAAACAATATGTGATGTGATGTTATGAAACAATCAGTGTTTTCCATATGTGTTGGGAACTCTCTGTAGGTTGCAGTATGCATCATCAGCTACCTGCTGCTTTCCTGCCCAATACACAGTGGATGTCAAACATTTTTTCAGTGACCACCAAACTCTTGAACTGCCTTGCACGAGAAGTTACTACCCTATAAAAGGACAAAAAAAATTAGAATGAACTCTAAATGAACTATAGATAAAAATCTCGTCTTTTGGAAGCATGCACTGTTAAACTGCTTATTTTAGCAGCAATATTTTAAAAGCTAAAACAAAAGACTATTTGATGACTGTTAAACCTTTTACAAGCTGAATGTTCTACCCCTGGCTTATACACTTCATTCCATGTATTTCTGTGTCAAAATCTGTCAAACATTTTTTCCCTCAATGTTTATTTTCTGCATTTTTCCCCAGTCTGTTCATAGTAATCACCTTCCCAGAGGTCAAATTACATATTTACATATGAGTCATTTAGCATAGCATTATTACAAATATAACATGTGGATACTGGGTAACATTTTTGTTTAATCATAAGAAATGGATTTTAGTCTTCACTTCCTGTCTTCCTATGAATGTAGTCCATACAATAAAACTACAGCTAAAAAATCCATACAATAAAACAAGCAGTCTGTGCAATATACTGTGGTTTACTGTGTGGTAAAATGCTCACTACTCAAGATTTTGGTGGGGTTTTCTTCCTTAATAACCAACAGTGGACTTTTTTCTAGGTCTAAGAGTAACACTAATCACTGTGATTAAAAATTTTATTAACTTCAATTACAGATTTTTAATTACAATTTTTTGAAAGTACCAAACCTTTTGAAAAATTTGTGCAATTTACAAGGACAACTGAAACTGTGAAACAGGTTTTGTAAAAATTGATATGTGAAGCAGTGAAAGTCAGCTAGAAAACATGAGTAGCATGTACCGAGTTCCCTGGGTACTTCTTTCTCTATTAATATCTGTCCATGACACACCTGGACTGGGTCCTTCTCCCACTCACATCTCAGCTGCAGACCCTCTATCCATGAAAGTTATTTTCATCAATATGCCCAGTCAATGTCCCAGTGGACACAATCAACTCACAGATGTTCTGATAAAGGAACTGCCTGCCAAACAACATGTGTGACTGTGACTGGCAGGTTGTTTTTCTCTGGGTGTTTGCAGACACAAAAGGTCCTGCATGCACCCACATCTTCTGATTTGCGCAGCAGACAGTTCTGCTCATGGGGACAGCACCAAAATGTATTCAAGATGTAACATCTTCCCTCTCTATTACAGACAAAACCAGGTCATCTGAGAAAGCTATGGAGTATTTAGCTTTTTGGACAACAAGTCCATTTACACTCTAGAATCTCAGAAGATAAGGGTGTATGTCTCAATGTGTATGCCTCAAACACGGATAGCTGGAGCAGAAAGGACAGCTGGTAATAACAGACAAGAATTGTTGCTAACCACCAAGGATTGCTGGTACTAACACAGTGTGAGAAAGAACAAGATGTGTCTGGAGAAGGGGCCATGTGGAGGTAGCGCAGCACTTTTCCAGGACAAGCACTGTTGTTCCAGTTTCTGGAGCACAACCCAGCACAGCACAAATGTGGGAATGAGGCCAAGAAGTGGGCAAGGACTATAGGGGAGATCAAGACCACCTAAGT
>VWZP01002146.1:48450-63292 GCA_013396995.1 Dicaeum eximium | reverse complement strand
GTAATAACAGACAAGAATTGTTGCTAACCACCAAGGATTGCTGGTACTAACACAGTGTGAGAAAGAACAAGATGTGTNCCCCTTCCCCTTCCTCCCACTGCCATGTGCTTACAGAGTGGGTCAGGAGCTGACATACCACTTCACACTTTTGTAGGCCCCCTGACTTTTGTCTTTCTGTTCAGCCACAAGCATTTATGAACCTTAGCTACTCCCTTCCCCTTAAAGGTGAAATGTCACATACTAGAATGCAGCTTGGGCTCCAGGAATTCAATTATACAGCCTATTTCTGAAAAACAAACAAATAAACAAACAAACAAACCCCCCTAGGTCCGTAAATTAAATTAACAGCTGTCTCTGTCTAATGAGGGCACGTCCAAGTCTTAAGAGGGAACTTCATCACATCTGAGGGGAGGATGTAAAGACCTGCGGTCGGCCGAGCCCACCGGGGGGAGGGGGGGGCGCGCCCCCTTCAGGGCCGGTAGTGGTACGCTCCGCCGGCGGGGCCGGGTTTCCCGCCTTCGCGGGCGCGCGGGCTCCCCTCAGGTGCCTGAGGGGCAGCGGCGCCAGCGGCGATCGGGAAAGGACGGGAAGGCCTGACGTGCCTGCTGCTGAATAATTCCTACATTCAGTTAATATCTCTCTCTCTCTCCCTCTCTGTATATTTATATATATATATGTTTCACTGCCCTATGCAGCAAAAATTTAAAAACTTACCTTTCAAAACGCAATCATCAGCTACAATAGTTTTAAAAGTGATACTGGGAAAGCATGGATGGCAAGGGGTCAAAGAGGCATTAAAGGAAGGTGTCACTTTTGCAGCAGTCAAACCCACAATTTAGATCTTTAGTTTTTCTCCCAGTGACATAAATATCATCATTCAAAACAGGAGTGGGAGGTTTAACAAAAATGCCTTTGGAAGACATAATATGTAATAGTAATATGCACAAAAATAACAGTGATGAGTTTTCCTGCTGGAAAAAAATACAACATTAATAATGCAACATTATTTTTAATTTACTGTTTCAGTTCAGCGGGAGTTTTGTACCCAGTGGTACTGTTGCCAAGGGCTGAGCACATCCTGTCTTCCAAAAAAATAAGTGATGCCACAGAATAAGGAAACACTAACAAAACAGCTCAGCACGGCAGCTCCCTGAATCCTATACTCTGTTGAAATGTGGAACGTGGAACACAGTTTTAAAAGTATAATGAAAAAATGGTGATTGACAAATAGAAGCTACTGCCCATGATAAGGATTGGAAAAGTGAAAGGACTGACATTCATAGTGTACATTTAGATTTTCAACTAACAGAATATTAAGATGGGTCATTTTTTAAAAATTTGAGTGTCCTGAATGTATATTTAAAACCCCAATTTAACAAATTATTGCATTCTAGTAAGTTACAAATCATTACAATTACTAATTAATTTAAAAACAAAACAAAACCCCAAATAATTTAACTAAGAAGCATTAATTTTTCGAAGTTTACTATATTCTAAAAACTGTTAATTTAAAAAACACAGCTTTGGCTTATGAATTAGTTTTAGTCTCACTGAGGAAAGAGTGGGCATAAGAAAAAAGTATTAAACACACAGAACAAATATCTTACTGCTTTGTTCAAGAAGTTACATACACATAACAGCTTGTACATATTGAATGACTAAGAAAATTACTCAGTTATGTAATTTTGGTTTCTGCTTAGTGTTGTGCATTTACCTATTTCTGCCTAACTGTGCTGCAAGTATTTCTGTCTGGAAACTCATTCCGTTTCTGGGTAGTGAACACATTTTAATTTCTGGTTCATCTCCCTGATTGCAATTTTTTTGTTATTTGTAAAAAGGCTGCTCACACATTACCACATAGAAGTGGGGATTTTGTTTGGACCGCATGGTTTACTGGCATTGGAATTTTTGTCTCATGGAGCCTGGTATTGAGAGATAGTTTGAATATTTTTAGAAGCATTCATGTTGTGTGTTTCAGATCCATCTTGCAAATATCTGTTGAAGATTCTGTAAGTAGAATTCATAAAAATAGGAGTTGTGTTAAAAATCCGGAACTATATGGGTGACTTTTAAAATACTGTGTTTTTATTCTGCAGCAAGGTTTATGTGTTACAGTGCCTATCACTGATTTAACACTTGTTATATAAACTTGTTGTTTATAAGAAAACAGATATAAACTTGTTGTTTATAAGAAAATATGTAAGTACCTTTAAACCTGAGTAATCAAGTATTAGAGCACCTACACAGGTAAAAGATGCTGCATTAATATGTGCTTGATGCATTATTCTGTCTATGGAAGTAGATCCAGGTTAACTTTATAATTGCAGCAAAATTTCCAAATACAACCACAATATATCAGTTTGGCAGGTATTGCTTGGGCTTTCTGATACTCATTATATTCCTAGAAATGCAAGATCTTAAATAGGCTGAAGTTTAGCTTCAACACAAAAATAGTTTTAATTTTGAAAAAGGGTCTTCTTTGTTTTTCTTACATTTTTGCCTAAGAATTTACATGGTGTGAATGAAAAATATGTTAATTTACAGATATATTTTTACATATATCTAATGATCATTTGATCATGCAGTCCAGAAACAAATGAATCATAGTGATGAAGAAACTATGAAGAAAACCAGTGTAGTGAACCTTGATAAACTTTTATATGACTTCTCAGAGATAGAAAAGGTAAGTGAAGAAGGTAAAAAATGTTGAGACTGCCATCTATAATCATTGTGTGACGTTTTCAAAACCTTTTTGAGTGAAAATTTCTTTAAGTTGGATCAGCTTACTCTTATGCCTTGTAATGCCAGCTTCATTTGGAAACCTGTTTGTATTGACGATATCCTGGAGTCATAGGAGTGGATTCTGTGAAGTCTGAGAAGCCTTTGTTTCTATGCTAGAATTTTAATCATCCAGCAGCCAAATTGGCTTCTCAGGAAGACTGTGGAAGATGTTGTTGAAGATTAACTGTGTCACACTGCTTTCATAGAACCACAGAATCCTTTGGGCTGGAAGGGACCTTATGGACTTTCCTTGTTCTAGAAAAATGTCATTGCCTTATCAGGAGCACAGGTTCCTACATTCCCTGTGCATTGAGCTTCCTTTATCTTACATCCATGTCATTTCTTATAAGATTGACCCTCTGAGGAAAATCGGTGTTGTGTTGTTTTTTTGATGTTGATCATTTTTCTGCTGATTTCCTGGTCAGCAAATCGATACTAGAGGTAATATAAAAGGAGCACCTGAAATAAATTTAGCATTTGTCTTCAAATAAACTTATTACACCAGTCCCTATTCCCACATACTGTTCAAGTTGTTGCTCTGCAAGAGCGTTGACAGCCTCATATGCAAAGCAGTAGAAGGAAACTTGCAGAGGATTGTTCCAGACTCTGGGCTACAAAACTGAGAGAAAAATAGTTTATAACTCATGATGTAAGTCAGCATTTTTAGTTCTGCAGGGTAAACTTGGAACAGCAAAGGATCTCAAGTCTAGCATCATTCTTCTCTATAAAGGAATTTCCTGAATGGGAAATAATACAGGCTTGGACTGCAGTCTTGTGGAATTGTTAAATTTTTTATTCACTTAAAACTCAAAACTTAAAACGTGCTAATATAATGTTAGTTCTTCTTCAATTTTCTAGAAAATATCAGAAATTAGTGAAGCAAATAACCTACTGATCCATCAGCTGGAAAAATGTAACAGATTGCTAACATTAAGCCAATCAAAGGAGGAGTCAGTAAAAGAGGGTAAGTTATTTTATTAGAAAGGTATGACTTTTGCATATATTCAAGAAGTTCTGAGAGATATTTCCATTCTTTTCAGCCATAAAAAATAACATTGCAAGGATCTAAGATACTGTGGGAAAAGCAGTAATGCCTAGTCTTGAACCATGTAATGAAATCCATCTCATAGTAAACATTAATATTCATATTAATTTTATGAGGATTCAGACTGTTCAATGGATGCTAATGAAATGTCATTTATCATTTATAGATGGGAATTGTAAGTCTATAATCATAATTAAAAAGCTGTGAAACAAAAGAGGAATTACAGAGAAAACTATAAAATTAAGATTTGTTCTATTCTAGAACTGTTTTCAGATGAGTATTTGAAATGAGAAGCAATATCTAGTGCTTAGCATGGATTTGTGGTTGCTTATTCTTCTGTGGTTTGTAAAGTAGCTGAAAGGTGCATCTTTTTGTAGGACTTTCATCTCTGGGAAGTCAGCCTGCTAAAAGTTTGGAAGCAAGGTAGGAATAAACTTAGTTTCACACAGGAGGGAGATTGCCAGTTGGGTTTTATTTCAGTCTTCACTGGGACTTGGATAATTTAGCATAATCAGAAACTGAGTGTTGAAATTGAGCTATTGAGTGAGTGAAGTTTGCTTATGATGATAATCTCTTCAGATATACCAAAAAACTCATGGGACAGGATGACAGGGGAAATGGAGACGGGTAGCAGCGCAAATGGGAGGCATTTTGTATAAACAAGTTGATGTTAGTTGGCTGCTTTTCAGGAAAGAGATCTTGGTGTCCTCTAAACAGTTCTCTTAAAATATTTGTATTCTCTTGTAATATCAGTAGACCAAGAAGCAAACACAGTGGTAGGCTTGATTATGGAAGAAAAAGAGAAATAAGCATGGTGACTCTGTAAGGTCTGTGATTTTTATGTCATGTTCTGGTCGATATATCTCAAAATAGACAATAGCAGAACTAGAAAAGGCAGCAGAGAAAGAGGCAAGGCTTGGTATTGCCAGGAAGGAGCAAGGTACAAGGAATCAGAAACCACTTCTGTAACAAAGACCATGGATATAGAGGCTTAACCATGCAAGGCTCACTCCCACCACGCCCCTGCAGGGCTGGCCCCTTGAGGACTGCCACAGTCAAAAGACTACATTACCAAACACGTCTGTACTGATGGGAGTGACTCAGGAGGCTGAGCAAAATGGAGTTCAGAAATGGTAACAAAGGCCAGACGTGGCCCAAGGATCTCTACTTGGTCCTAAGTGAAAAGACAGGTCTGATGGCAAGCCAGAAAATCACTCCCTATGTCATGACCAGGGTCTAGTGTGTGCCTGCTGCACAACTGCAGCATAGGCCAAGGGCAAAAGCCTCCGTTTACAAGCAGCTCCCACAGGAAGGAGGGATGGATATTTCTGAATCTGCTGCCAGCCATTTTTCAATGTCACCAATTATACTCTTTCTAAGATGGCCTTGTGCCCAGCCAAACAACCAGAAGGTGCATGGGGAAAAATGCACCTGGGGCTTTCACAGGTTTGGTCACAATTTTGGAACATCTGAAGGAAGACTTTGGTTGACTGGGAACTTTTCAGCCAAGACAAAGAATAGAGCTGATATGACTCATAGCTGTAAGATCGTGAATGGCACAGAGAAGTGATTTGAGAATAAAATATTCATTGTCTAATGTAATTAAAAAAACTAGATGGAAATAAAACTTGTTTATTGATTTAAAGCTAACAAAAGGAGGAACTTTTCCACACATTACAAAATAAAGTTCAATCAATTCCACAGAAGCCTGTGCATAACAGAAGTGTATATTAATCCAAAAAAATTGGAAAAAATATTCATGGAAAACAACAATTTTTTTAAACACAAAGACAGTATCTCTCATTGTCCCCCTTCATTCTGTATTTGGGAAGTTGAGAGAATGTACTAATGATAGCATTTATCTAGCTTTTCTTTGTCTTTACTGAATTATCTTGTAGTGTGTATTGTGACGTGGCATAGTGAACTGGATGGAACTTTGGTTTGAGTCAGAAATACTTGTTTCTCCATTAAGCACGAAAGTCAGACAGTGCAGGACATTTACTCAGAAACAGAAGAGGCTTCTTTATTGATGATACCAGAAAGCAGTGGGTTTATATAAGAGTTTGTAAAAAAGGAAAGGACAAGGTGGACAAAAAGAAGAACTAATTCTTACCATAGAACCTATGGTATAGAAGATACCAGAGAAAGTGAAAGAGACAACTCAGGAAACCAGAGCAGCTGGGATACTGTGACAAGAAGGATGAATGGACTGAAAACTGATGGAAGTCAGAAGAGAGAGCTGTGCTTTGTAAACAGTATTGCCTCACTTTCATGAGATAAGAAAGAAATTATTTGGTGAGAGAGTTACACTAACATAACTGAATAGAACAGCCTCTGCAGCTTCTTTTGAAACACAGGATGAAAAAAAGAAGTGTGGGTGGCAGACGTCCAAGTAAAAATACCAGAGCAATCAGCATGAAATATGAACTAATGTTTCAGCAACAGGAATAGTCAGAAAGAAACAAATCTCAACATATTGAAGTCATAGGGATGGTGTAGATATAGATAGGAGGCAGAACTGCTTTAAGACAAGGATCCAGGTCAATGAATAAGAGTAATTGCAGAGATATTAGTAACATTGACAAAAACAAGTGAAAAGCAGGAACTTGGAACAATGTGAGACATCCAAGAGGCGATTCTGAAAGCTATTTGATGATAATGAAGTAAAATCTGAGTAAGATGCCAAAGGGATAGAATGTATTTAGTAATAAAGACAATTATGGCTGCTCTGTCAGGTGAAGCTCAGAGAGGTTGTGGCCTTTCCCCCACTGGAGCCATCCAAGAACCATAGGGTGCAATCCTGCGCTGTGTGCTCTGGGATGGCCCTGCCTGAGCAGGGAGGTTGGGCCAGATGACCCTTTCTGTGGTTCTGTGATTCTGTACTTACCACTAAAGTAAACTACTAGATTAATGCGCTTACCAATACGGTAAACCCTTCAAATATCAGGGCATTAAATGCTTGTAAGCTTATAATTTTGAACTGTATTCATCATTGGTGCTCATAAAGCAGAGTTTCAAAAAAACATCTTGGACAGAAAATTGACATGAACTGTGGCAGAGTCTGTCATAGGAACCTTCAGGTAGACAGTTAACATGTTACTGGAGATGAGCAGAGCTTGTGAATAGTGGTGGTGACATTAAAGAGTATTTCAAAAGGTTGTGAACGGCTGATGTAGTGATTATAAATTAGTAAGTCTATAAAGTTTCTAAACCGTTTTTCTTTTTCTTTTTGCAATTAATAGAAATGGTCTTTGCACCTTTATTAAATTGACCTTCAACACTGACCCTTCAAAAGAGGTAACAGCAAATGTTCTATTCAGAATCACAGTACTAAAACTTTTGCATCTAATAGTTGAATTCTTTATGAAAACCTTTTGGAAGGTCAAAGCACTGTGGGATTAAAAGAGACCCCAAATCCTCTTCCATATTGATGAGATTATAGAGGAGTCCTGTGCAGCACTGGAAAGGCACAAGGGACCAAATGCAGCATTGATACTTTCAACCTTTACTCTGGCAATAGTTGTCTGAACAGACTGTAGTAGTGTTATAGAGTGATGTTGCCAATTGTGGCCTGGAAAAAAAATTCTCCTAGCCTTATATCCCAAGCTGTTTCCCAGAACCCAACTGAGCCGCAGTTCCTGAATTATCTTTTGAAGAGTTGGTCCAAAGGTGACATAAGTTTCTTACAGCAGAGGAACAGGAAGAAAGAGTGCTGTGGAAGGATAAGCTGTTGTTCCAGCTACGCTGAAGGATTTGTTGCTACTAGTGGTAGTGGGGTGAAGGAGGTGGAATTTTATTCTGGCTGAAGAACACTTTAAGAAAAAAAAAACAACATTTCACACCCCAAGAAATCTCCAACAAGTGAGAACCTGAGGACTCCTTGATATCCTTGTCAAAAGTCTTTCCTAGAACTGTTTAAGGTAAAAGAAGATTGGAAATTCTGAAAGAAAGACAAAGGAAGAAAGAAAACATCTAAAAATCAAGGGAGAGGGCAGTGAAACACTTATATCCAAGATAAAGTGGAAGAAGAAAAGCAGCTTGGCCTGTGTATACACTCTCTGAAAGGTCATAAATTAACTTTATTTTCTCTTGATTCATTCTTTGCTAAACAAAGATGAGATTCAAAGCAACAGTTTTTGTTTTGTGTACATCATTGCAGATCAGTTTAGACAGGTACAAGTCTGACATCTTTGTTTTCTACTCCTAAACCTTTTCTATGGTGGCTAAATAGACTCTTGACGCGCTCCGCCCCGGTGTCCACTCGGGCTCCGGCTAGCTCTCCGGGGCGACGCACCAAGTGTGGCCGCTCCCCGTCCTGCCCGATCGGGGTTTCGGGGGAGTCGGTGCAGGCCGCGCTCCCTCGCAGAGAGCGCAGGACAGCGGCAATAAGTGCAGCGTCGAGGAGACAGAGTAATTCGAAGGGAGAGAGACGGGCAGCTTCGGGTGTAGGACAGAGGATGTTTATTCAGGTCCAGGGGTCCACGAAGCCACGAGGCTAGCTCAGGGAGCACGAGGTTTTAAGGGGGGGTGGAATCCAGGGGTGGAGGAATACAGAAACCAATCGGGTGAGGGTGGGGGAGGAATTGCTTACAAACACAAACCAATAGGGTTGGGGGTGGGAGTGAACCAAGGTACAGCAGCTAGTGAGGGAATAGGGATAACATAACTGACAGGGAAGATTCCAGAACATGGGTATGGGTTAAGGGAGGATTGACACTCTCGTGGGTTGGGTGTAAGAGATTGACAGGGAAGATTCTGGAACATGGGTATGTGCCCTGGGGAGATTGGCAGGTGCAAGGGAAGGAGGGTGAACACCTTATAAGGAAAGGAGGGGTTTGGGGCAAACCATCAGGGATTACAGAATAAGGGAGGTTTTAGGGATATACCAACAGTAATATAAAACATTCAACAATAATATAAAACATTAGAAAACCCACTACCACAGACTCTTGTGATGCTACAGTTCTGAATTAAATTCTAATGTAGTTTTCTAAAAGAAAGCAATCACATTTTTGTCTGTGAAACACTTAAGGAGGTTCTATTTAGCATCTTCAGGGTTGCATATTTGTTTATTTAGCATTTCTAAGGTGTTAAAGTGGTTGATGTAATTGCCGTATTAAAAAAGCAGTTATAAATGCGGCTGAGCACTTACGCTGTTCAGTCCTTCTGTGTGTAGGCAGTATTCCCTACAGGGAAGGAACTACCCAGAATCCATAGCAGATGCTATGACAGTGATCCACAAGGCTGCATACACTGAGCAAAATTCTGCTTCTTTTCCTTAATGTAGGCAAGCAAAACTTGTGGGTTCCCAGGAATTTTTTCCAGTCATAACTTTAAGTATATATGAGATTTGGCAAGACATGTCCTTTAAGGATAAGAAAGATAAGCCGATATTCTTGAGACTGTACAGAAGAACGGCTTACACTTAAATAGTTGTGATTCTTTTTAAAGACTAGCTGCTGCTCTAGTGTTGACTTAGATGTCTTTACAAATTGTGCATGAATTACAACCATCTGAGTTAATTTCCATACATTTTCAAATGAGAGGAACTTTGTAGTAGAACTAGTTGGTACAAACGGGCATGCTGTTCTCGTCATTCTGACTTTGAATAGGATTTTTCCACAGTTGCTTTTGATGCGGCACAGGAACTGAGGGGCAGGCAATGTTTCTGTGCTGCTCGTGCTCCCTCTACTGTTTTTTTTGGAAGCACGGAACGGGAGATGGTGTCTGGCTAACGTACTCGGCTGCATGAAAAGCAGACTTGATGGAAGATGAGGCTGACGGTCAAAAAGACTGAGCGGAAAACTGAACCTGTTAGCTGGGATCTTAGTGCATCTCCCTCGCTCCATTATTGTAATGTAGTCTTTAGTTGTATGACAGACAGTTTCCAAAAGGGCTTTAGTCTGATGAGACGAGTAACTGTTATTTAGCAAACTTTTATGTGTGGAAATTAAAAGCCATTTAAGAAGCGCAGTGGTGCTCAGGAAAGAGAAAGAGAAGTTTTAAAAGTAAGTAACCTCAGTTGCAGAGCCCCCACTGTTCTCAGTCTTTGACAGTTTTGTAACTTTACTGATAAACTTACAATGAACATAAGGGATAAAAGAAATATTTAATGAAAACCAAATCCTATATTACAGGAAGTACATATGGTGTTTGAATATTAAAAATACAGTTTAAAAAATAAAATTATGAAATACAAGTATGTAAATTGATAAGAGCTTGCATGTATAATTCTGTTGTATAAAATGAGATAATGGAGCCATAGCACGTATTCTGAATCTCTCAAAGCTTATGTTGAGCCACAAGATGAATGTTAAATGCATCAGGAAAGGGGTAAAAAAGGGGTGAAAGACTGCAATGAGTGGATACTCTTGGTCTTGTTAAACTGAAAATTGGCAAGGAAAGACTGTCAGGAAAGTAAGTCTCATTTTCATTAAATACATCAAATTGCTGGAAGGCTGATATGGAAAACTTCTAGTATTGCCCAGAAAACAAAAAGATGCTTGGTTTCTGACTAGAAAAAAACCATGTAATAGTTTTATGAAATTGTTTGTATTGCTTCATAAAATTGATTTTATTAAATCATCAAACTAAAAGCTAAAATTAATCTGTAACCATGTAATAATAATCTGAATTATTTCTGCAGTCAGTAAAAAGACTTAGAGTCGTATTTAACCAAAATTATTATAAAATATTTGATAAAATTTTGTAAACAAAATTTAATTTGTGAAGACATTTCAAAAATACTGTATCTTTCATTTCTTTCAGAATGCAGTACTCTACAGAATGTGATAAAGGGTCTAACACAAACCATTGAAAACCAGTGTAATGTGAAAGGTAAAGACAAAAAATGATGTTTTATATATATGCTGTACAGCACTTTTTAATGAGCAGACATTTAATTTTTTCATTTGTATTTACTGATTTTTTCAGACACGAAAACTTACTGGCAGGCAAAGAGAAACAAAAAAAATATCTAAAATCAATCTTGCACAGTAATAAATGTCTATTGCCATCATTGCCATAGTTTACTTAGAAACTGCCTCAGGGAGGTTATTTTAATCAATAGTTGGGCTTTAAGCTCATTTTAGCATAACACAGGCAATTTTACAAAACGTGAGAAAGTATCATTCAGCTGTTGGATTGTAGTCTATTCAAGTGTTTATGCATAGATTTTGTTACTTGGTTAAACCAGTGTCTTCATCCTTAGTATATAATGTTATTAAATGTTATTGCTGTTATCCACATATACTTGACAACTACTCATTTTTTCTTGAAATAAAATATACAGATATTTTCTATATCTTTATACTACAGCACAGCAGTACACTATGAAGTTAATTTTATAACAATTATGCATTCAAGGCATATTAGCATATTTATTAATAAACCTCTAACATTGGAAGTATATGGATGTTTTTAATACTCAAAATGATAGTAATAATAAAAAACATCTGTTTTCTCTAAATTCTGTGTTTGCATACTGCTTTCTAGTTTTTGAGAAACAGGTATCTTATCTTAAAAACTTGCATCTTCCAATTTGAAACTGTTGTAGCCATGATAATAGTCTTTTATTTTCTGAGTCAAAGAATTCTGCATCTAGATTTTCTTGAATGCATAATTTATCAGAAGACTAAAGAAAGTTCTAAGTAGTAATACCAGGCAAACCTTTTGATTAAACTATGATTTTTCTTGTTAAAAAATGTAAACAGACAGTATGTAGTTTTATAATGATGATTATAATGTCTACAAAAAAAGTTTCTCAAAGTTCAGCCAAGTCAAAAAATGCAAGTAATTTCCTTATTCTGCTTCCATGCTAAAGAAATTGCCAAAATGTACTTTTTAGTGTACCATGTAGTTTTTGTTTATGTAGATGAAAATGATAGACTGAAAGGAACCATTAACATCTTGGAAGATAAATTAAAGACTTGTGAAGAGGTAAGTCACAAATTATCATTCTTTACGTAAAGGAATAATACTTCATCTCTATTATGTTGTATATCTTTTTGTTTAGGGTTTGCTATTGATACTCTTATTATTACTCTTCTCTTAATGTTTTTCATGTGCAAAAAGAAAAGGGTTGTTCTCATGACAGTGCCCATGTGAGAAGGTGTTAGAACTAAGAGGTTAGAACTCCTTGGTGCTGAGAACTTTGGCTCAATCTAAGATGCACTCGGGATTTTTTAGCTGTATTTAGCTTTAAACTCAACTTCACCTTCACCATTCTAATCCCTTGCACTAAAATAATTTTTCATGTGGAAATATGGTTTTCACATTGAAGATGCCTGGTTATGCTGGCAGAGAATCAGGAGTGGTCTAAATTTTGTCCAGTTTATTCAGGAATAAATACTACAAAGATAATAGGTCTCTACTTCTTATCTGTACCTCATAATAAATTTCATATATGATCTCTAGTAGTAGTAGTTTTTATCTATGGCACTCATTTCTGCAAAGGAGGTAAAACCAGCAGCATTAGTCATAGTTCTCTGTTTTCATAGTTCTCTGTGTGAAGAGTGCAGATCTGTTATCTGTTTAGGATCAGGAATCTCACTGCTGATTTCCTTTGCCTGTGTTTGCATTATGAATTAAAATTAAATATTTGTACCAGTAGAGCTGTTATCTTGACTGTTTGAGTAAAAAATGAGTAATGCCTTCTGAAGGATGTGATAAATTATTACTCCACCCATTAAACACATGTGTGAGCACGGTGGGACTTCCTGGTGTTGTTCTGAAGGTGCCTCACTATGTCCCCATATACTCACCCCCAGTCAGTGCCTGCCTTGGTGAGTGCCCCCAGGCATTGCTCTGGTGAGTGGCTGCAACAAGAGCTTTGGAGTGAGCACCTCCACGGAGGCAGCTACAGACAATTCCTTGATAATTCTGGAGTGGTTACTGGAGTAAATTTATAACTGGCTTTAATTTATATCTTCAAACTTTGAGCGTCAGTGCCCCCGGCATCACTACTGCTGGTATCACTGATGTGCCTGCTGCTGCCAACATGAAGTTGTGGAATCCTTCATAAAAGCAATACTAACAAAACTCACACTTGAATCATGCAATCCTAGAGTCAAAAATCCACAAAAGTGAAACTGTAGTCCCATAACTAACTGCATCATTGTGTCAGATCCTGTTCTCAGGAAAGGAATATTACCTCTCCATTTGCCTGTTCTCCTAAGAAGTACAATTTCTAATTTTATATTAACAGATAGCTGTAATACAATGAAATATGCTATGTTTTTCATCTGTGGATTTCAGCCAGATCATGTAAGAAGTAATTGGGTATTTAAATTTACAAGATTGAGGATAAAACAGGTACTGAATTATAGAGTACTGTATATTTTTACATGATAGTTGTGTTTTGCAGAAGGCTAAGAGTATAGAAACTGCAAGATCTTTATAAAACATTTTACATTCACAGGAGTATAAAGATCAAATTGAGAAACTCATGATAGAAATTAAAAACAAAGATGAAGATCACAAATTAGAAATAACACAGTTGAATTGCGATATAAGGAAAAAATGTAAGTTCTCTGAAGACTGAATGCTTTAGCAATGTGTAAAACATACTGTCACCTGTAGATGCTACATTTCATCTAGGAGAGGTATGAGTTCCACTTCTTAGTGGAAACGTGAACACTAAAAATGAGCAGTGTTTAGCAGAATTTTATCTTTGCTAAAGAGAGCAGACAGTGGTAATGAAGCAATAGTACAGCAACATAGGATGAGCAGAAATTACCAAATTGTTAGAACAAATGCTGGGATTGTGGGCATAAAAATCGGAAGAAATGAAATTTTTGGTTAAGTGTCAGCTGGAACCTTACTTTGAACTGTAAGCTAGATTGCTGTTAGAATGTTCTGTCTGTGCTCAGGAGAGTAGGACATTGTTTTCACAAATAAATAATACTGCAATGAGGAAAAAACTGATTTCTATGTTGATTTGCTCCATTAGAGATATAACCTTAAAAAGTAGGATTTATTTGGTTGTCCATATAGTGGAAACAAGGAAAGTTTTTGTAAATTATGATGCTTTTTTAAAAAGGCACCAGCTTTCTGGGATAGGACTGGGATAGGTGTTGTTTTCATATAGTTCTGTATGCTTTTTGCTTGAATTGTCTTCCAGTAAAATGTTGACCTGATGCTCAAGAAAGTTTTAATGTTTGGAAAATGATGGTAATTTCTTATCTGTATAATTTCATCTATTATAATCATAATTTTGGTGTTACTGTGTTGCTAGTTGAAATAAAAGAAATGGAGTATAGAGAAGAGAGAGAGAAAAAAGAGCTGGAAATATTGGAGCTAACTAGACAGCTTAAAATTCAAAATGAAGAGAAGCAGAATGAAATAATTAAACTGCAGATAGAGGTATGCATTATAAAGCTGACTTAAAGATGATCTGGGCATTGGGTAAACTTCAAAGAGACTGTGTAGTGAAAAAATGTTAATTAGTACTTAACAAAGTAATATGATGGAATCTAGAAAATTTAATTATTTATTGTCTTTATGAGGGTCAGTGGCAGGTGCTCCCTTCCACAATGGTAACTGACTCCTGCTCAGGAGTCAAGTTCCACCCACTGTATAGGGAGACCGAAGGTTGCTCTGTTCTTGTTCCAAATTAAATTACTTAGAAACATTTTTAGATTTTGAGCTATTAAAAAATTCAACATTTTCTTTGCTTAGCTTTCTTGGTTTTAATTTCTGAATGGTGAGAATATATATTTTCTTAATAAAATTCCAATAAAAATTTCTATTCCTGCAGAGATTTAAGACAGAGCATTCAACATATATTCCATTGCTCATGTTTTAAAACACTCTCACTACAGAAAGAATTAAGGAAATACTTCAAATCTTTCACACATCAAAAAATAAATAAAATGTTAAAGTGTTCAGGCTGAGTCATCCTTGGAACATATGAGAAGAATGATGGCTTTGGAGGTTTTTAGCATCCTCTGTATTTTCTTCTGTAGATATGTGGCTGAGAAGCCTTCAATTTTATTATTTTTTTCAGAAGCATCTTTT